>CAUYLG010006974.1:0-19020 GCA_963573385.1 Cacajao melanocephalus | reverse complement strand
ACCTCTGATATCCTTTCTTCTGCTTGGTCAATTCGGCTGTTGAAACTTGTGCATGCTTCGCAAAGTTCTCGTATTGTGTTTTTCAGTTCCATCAATTCATTTATATTCCTCTCTAAGGTGTCCATTCTCGTTAGCATTTCCTTAAATCTTCTTTCAAGGTTCTTAGTTTCTTTGCATTGGGTTAGTACATGTTCTTTTAGCTCACAGAAGTTTCTTATTATCTACCTTCTGAAGCCTGATTCTGTCAGTTCATCACACTCATTCTCCATCAGGCCTTGTTCTCTTGCTGATGAGGAGCTGCGATCCCCTTAGGAGGAGAGGCATTCTGATTTCGGATGTTCTCAGCCTTTTTGCAGTGGTTTCTTCCCATTTTTGTGGATTTATCCATCTGTCGTCTTTGTAATTGCTGACTTTCAGATTGGGTCTGAGTGGACGTCCGGCTTGTTGGTGATGAAGTTTTTTCTGTTTCTTAGTTTTCCTTTGGTGGACGCCCTTTCCCCACAGAGATAGGCCTTCCAGGATTCAGCTGTGCTTACTGTGAAACTCTCGGTCCTCAGTGCTTCCAATTGCTGTTCTCCTTGTGGGGATGGGACCAGCCGAGCCTGACTCAAAGGGCACCCAGGTCCGTATACTCTGCACCGAGAAGCGCCGCGCCACCAAAAGAGTCGCGCTGGCGACCCGTGTGGCTCCTCTGCTGGGTAGCTCCCAGTTTGTGGGCAACAGAAATTCCTCTGAAATTGTGGCGTCCACTCACTCTCTGTGCTTTCACTGGGAGCTACAATCCTGAGCTGCTGCTAAACGGCCATCTTGGATCTCTCTCCACCCGGTGATGAAGTTTTTTCTGTTTCTTAGTTTTCCTTTGGCAGAAGCCCCTTCCCTACAGAGCTGGATCTTCCCTGTTCGGCTGTGCTTGCCGTGAAACTCTCAGTCCTCAGCGTTTCCAATTGCTGCTCTCCTTGTGGGGATGGGACCAGCTGAGCCAGACTCAAAGGGCACCCTGTCCCATATACTCCGCACTGAGAAGCGCCATGCTGGGGCGCCGGAAAAACAGCCATGCCGGCCAAAAAAGTCACGCTGGCGACCTGTGTGGCTCCTCCGCTGGGAATCTCCCGGTCTGTGGGTGACAAAAATTCATCTGAAAGTGTGGCGTCCACTTGCTCTCTGCGCTTTCTCTGGGAGCTACAATCCTGAGCTGCTGCTAATCGGCCATCTTGGATCTCTCCAGGTTATGGGTCTTTTAAAGAACTCTTTGTAATAATATAACTGGAATCAGATTTTTTTTTGATATTTCCATTTGTTTTAATTGCTACAACTCAATGTTCATAAAAACTAAGACATACAATTTTATGAAACTGCATCACAACCATAAGAACTGCATCATAACCATAGGAGTTCTTCCAGATTATATTGGAGCTTCCCCAAAGAGGAAATAATAGTTTTCATTCTTAACTAATTATCTTTTAAGTGAATGACAGGTGGAACACTACAAAATCCATAATTTTGCAAGCTGAGAAAGAGCTGAACATCTTTTTATTGCCAAAAAATTTCTGATGTTAGTGACAACAGGTTTTTTCTGGATCTGATTGAAATCATTTATGAAAAATCAGTCATAAATATGAATATTCCGATAGGGAAACTGTTTGTAAAGAGACATAAAAATTCTCCTGAAGTGAGATGTGTATCAATTTCTATTTTTGTGACTTTCCCTCTCGCTTCCATAATTCATTTTAATTGATTGGGTCCTTGTTCCATGTCATGAACATTTGGGACTTATAATTTTGAAAAAAAAATTAAAATATTTCTTTTGTTCTCATGGACAGAAGCAAACAACAAATGTGATTTTGGTAATTGGACTCCTGTTTTGGAGCCTGAGAATGTTTGTTGTCTGTGAAGCTGGGATGGGAGGTAGCAGTTGCATCCTCTTGCTAGAGGAACCATGTGAGAGAGTTCCCATTTGGAAGCCTAGGCTGGTTGTGCTTACCCTCAGGCCACCCTCTGCCTGCTTTCTTCCCTAAATCCTGGTTTACTTCTGTGGAACATTTGTCTTTTCTTATTTGATTATGTTAATAATGGCAACTGTTCACTGAGTTTCAACTCTGGGCCTCACTCCATAGAGATGCTTTTGATCGAGCTTCACAAAAACCTTATGAGGAACTTGCTGTTATTTCCATTTTCCAGATGAGGAAACTGTGGTGACGTAACCTGTCTAGGTTGACTCAGAGTAGAAGCTAGAGAGCTTTGATCAGACCCCAGAATTGTCTAACTCCAGGATCTGCTCTTTTCATTTCAGTGGTCAGCCCACATGTGGAGAGAAGTTCCTATGCTCACTTGCAGGCCCTGTGTTGCAAGGCGAGTATGATCTGGACATCCAGAGTAGTGTGTGAGGATGGAGAGGGTCTGGGAGTCAAGACCTGTGAGGTCAGTGAAGGAACTGGATGATGTTTATCCTGGAAAAGAAAGGATTTAGAGGGAAGTAAGAGCTAAATTCCCATATCTGGTGGGCCTTATCTGTGAAAAGAATTATATGTTCATTCATACACTGTCTTACTTGCCTCCTATTATCCCTTTGTTGAGGGAGAGATTCATATCCTAGGGTTATGTGGATGGCTCAACACATGACATCTGTCACTGAACAGACAAGATTGACAGCAGTTTATTTGAGACATATACTCACATCCCAGGGACGAGGGCACTACATGCCATGCAAGGACACATAGGGGTTCACTGATGAACAAAGTGAAACACCTGAAGAAATTGAAGCAGCAGTGTCTGTGGGAGGCAGGCTTTGTAGTAACAAGAGAGTGGGGTGCCCTGTTCTCTGGGAAGATGTGATTGGTTGGTTTGAATAACTTCACACTCTGGCAGGGAACTGAAACTCCCTACTCATATACAAACAAAAATTGTGCCTGGTCCCCTTGATAGGAAGATTGTTTGCCTAGGGAACCTTATCTACAGGAGTAGAATTGGAAAGGGAACTTGAGTTATGGCATTCAAGGCCCTCCTAATTTTACCACCTGTCAAGGCAGTACATAATATTGGGCCTTAATTTTAGGACTTAGATCACATATATTCAACACATTGTTATTCAACACCTGCTATGTGCTTAGTACCATTCTTAGTGGGGAGGAAGGGGTGAACAGGACAAAGTCCCTGTTCTCATGGAGCTGACATTCTAATACAGAAAACACACAATAAAGAAGTATATAATAGCAAGTTGTGATAAGTGCCTTAAAAGAAAAAAAGAAGGGAATAGTGCCTAGAGTGCTATTGTAGTGATGGAAGTCCTCTCCAAGGAGGTGACATTTAAACTGAGACCTCAATATAGTGAGTGAGCCATCTAAACAACTGGACAACAGCATGCCTGGCAGAGAGAAGAGTAGGTACAAAGCATTGTAAGCCACGATAAGAGCACCAATTTTTTTTTTTAATGCAGTAAGAAGCTTTTAGAAGGTTTTAAGCCAGGAAGTGACATGGTTTGACTTATGTTTTCAAAGGATCAGTGGATGTTCTTGAGAATAAACTTGTAGAAGATAGAGGTGGGAACAGGACAGTTGTCCTACTCCGGGGGAAATCTGGTGGTGGCTTGGACTTGGACAGAGGTGGTGAGAAGTTATTAGTTTAGGGCAGTGGTTCTCAACGGGGGTAATTTTGTTTGCCCTACCCTGGAACATTTGGCAATGTCTGGAGACATTTTTGGTTGTCACAACGTGGGTGGAGGGTTGCCACACATGTCTAGTAGGTGAAGGTCAGGGATGTTGCTAAACATCCTACAGTGCACAGGACAGCCCCTCACAACAAAGAATTATGTGGCCCAAAATATCAATAGTGCCTAAGTTAGACAACCCTGCCCTAGAGATATGCACATATTTTTGATGATAGGGTTTACAGGATTTACTGATGGATTGGATGCAGGTATGAGGGTTAAGGAGGAGTCAAGAATAGTGCCAAAAAGTTTGGCTTGAGGGATTGAGTGAATGCCAGTCCTTTTACTAAGGTGAAGAAGCCTGAGGGGGAAAGGTTTGGGTGGGAGTAATCAATAATTCAATGTTGAATTTTGAGAAGCCTGTTATATATCTAAAGATTCCTTAGAGAAGAAGAAGAAGGAGTAGCCAAAGAGGAAGAATGCGAATCAAAAGAGTGCTGGTTACAGAAGCCATGTATAGAAAATATGTCACATGTCAAATGCCACAGAAAGGTTGAATGAGATAAATGAGAATTGCCTATTGGATTTGGCAATGTAGAGATCATTGGTAATCATGGTAAGTATGGTGCCAGTGGACTGGTAGAGATGAAAACCTGCTTGGAGCAGGTTCTTGAATGAAAATCCACCTTCCTATGATTTCTTTCTAACAGCTTTACTTCTGTGTGTTCTGGAATAGCACAGAGAAACTTGCACTTACAGATATGATATTTACTCCTCAAAATAACTCTACACCACGATTACCATCCCCAGTTATAGAGAAGGGAATTGAGGTCTGTATTAATCCCGTCTTTTATTTTCTGTATGCTGATGCTTTAGCCTCTTGGGACCTTACAGACCGTGGAGGGACTGCCCCTCCTGGTGTTAGCCACTTGCTAGAAATAGAAAACAATTCAGCTTTGAGTGTCTTTTCATATGCAAACCAAACAATACAAAGCCTATACCCCAACTGCCTTCATTATCAGAATCTCATGGTCTAGGTCACCGTCTCCTTGCCTAATCACTGCAGGGCCAGGCACCAGACAACTAGGGACAGCCTTTTTACTCCAGAGTCCAGTAAAATTATTTAAATTAGCCAATCCTAAACTTGCTTACCTTGTCTTACCTGTTCCTTCCTGCAGAAACCAGAATAAATGCTCTTGCTTACATTTTCTCTCACTCCCTCTGTCTCCTGACTGCCCCTGGTGCTTCCCCACATGGCCCTATGTGGTGTGGTGTGCCTCCGGCTTCTAGGGACCTTTGAGTAGTATGCTAAACTCATTTCTTCCTGACAGTCATTTCCATGTCTGTGTACCTGATTAAATACCTGATTAAAATAAATCCCCAGTGTGGGGTGGTGACTCATGCCTATAATCCTGGCACTTTGGGAGGCCAAGACAGGAGGATCACTTGCACCCAGGAGTTTGAGACCAGCCTAAGCAAAATAGTGAGCCCCATATCTACAAAAAAGACAAAAAAGTAGCCAGGCATGGTGGCACATGCCTGTTGCCCCAGCTACTCAGGAAACTGGCAGGAGGAGAGTTTCAGCACAGGAGTTGGAGGCTGCAGTAAGCCATGATCTTGCCATTGTGCTCCAGCCTGGATTACAGAGTGAGACCCTAAATCAAATATTGTGTACCATTAAAACATGCCTAGAGGGATGAGTACTTTGACATGATCATATAGGTAGTATTGGAGCAACTTCTGAAATCCAAATCTCCGAAATTAGTATGCATGCTCTTTCTTTTGCCTCGTAAAATTTGCTTATTTTACAAATGGTGTGGAGATATAGGACTCAATAAAACACTATAAACATTTAAATACTGTCTGATCTTTTCATAAAGAATGAGAATTGGTAACATTTTGTGACAAGATCTATTGATGAGGAATAGAAAGAAATGTAATAAATTATAGTGATATCAGAATCATAACTTTGGAAGCCCTTAGGGGAAATATAAACAACAATAAATGATTATATGCTTCTCCTCATACCACGTTCTACTATATTAAATGATTCTATTGCATGCAGAGAGTCATCTTTACTTGTCAGCAGAGTGCCACCTGAAATTATTAGTGAGTGAGGTCATAATTGTACTTTTGTAGTTTAAGAATGAGTAATACGCTTGTCATTTTCTCTGCCTCCTCTGCCTTCATTATTCATCTGTATTTCAATAGTGAAACTGGTTGTCACTTCAGGCCTGACTTCAGTCTGTTGCTAAGAAGGGAGGGGCTTAAGTCCTCTCTGGCTGGCCCACAGCCCACAGGGCCTGAAGGCCTAGGAAACCCAGGCTCTGAAGCTGCCCATGGGACATGTCCCAAACTAATTGAGGTCAGTTCCCAAGTAGACCTAGGGGGGAAACCTGCTGGGGCCCTTTAGCAGTGTGGCTTGACAATACTTTTTATTGGGCTCAAACCTGCTGTTTCTGGTGGGTGGTGATTAAAGGACCCAGCTGAGGAGGCCCAAGACAGCTTATCACTGGTTAGGAGATATAGTATAGAGGTTAAGACCATGGACTCTGGAGCCAGACTGAGTGGATTCCAATCCTAGCTCCTCTTCCTTTTGGCCTTGGGACCTCAGGCAAGTTACTTAACATATCTGAGCCTCAGTTTCCTCAGCTATAAAAATAGAAATGATGGTACCTACCTCATGGGGTTGATGCATGGATTAAGTGAGTTAGTATACAAGAGGTAATACGATACAGTGATTAGGAAGACAGGTGACAGCATGGGAGCCACATTGCCTAAGTTCATAAACTGGCTCAACCACTAACTAGTTGTTGTTAGTCTGTTTCACACTGCTATAAAGATACTACTTGAGACTGGGTAATTTACAAAGGAAATTTAGTTGACGCACAGTTCCCCATGGCTGGGAAGGCCTTAAGAAACTTACAGTCTTGGCAGAAGGCAATGGGGATTACATGGCAGCAGGGCAGAGAGAGAGAGAGAGAGAGAAAGAGAGAGAGAGAAGACAGAAGAGAGAAGAGAGAGAGAAGAGAGAAGAGAGAGAGCTCAGGGGAAATGCCGGACATTTATCAAACAACCAGATCTCCTGAGAACTCCCTCAATATCACCAGAACAGCATGGGGGAAACTACCCCCATGATCCTATCACCTCCCGCCAGGCTTCTGCCTCTGGGAATTACAATTTGAGATAAGATTTGGGTGGGGACACAGAGCCAAACCATTTCACTAGTTGTAGGACCTTTGTCAAGTGCCTTCACCTCTTTGTGCTCCATTTGCCTTATCTGTAAAGTGGGGATGATGATGATAATAGGGTTGTTGCCAGGATTAAATAAGTTAACCTAGGTTAAGCAATTAAAAGAATGTCTGCTTTATGGAAGGACTGTTTAAAGTCTGCTGTCATTACTCTCAATTTATGTCATTAACAAAGGTAAAATGAACTATAAGAGTTGCAGACCCTGTGTGTTCCAGAGTTCAGAGCAACAGGGGAGCTTGGAGAGCTGGGAACTCAAGAGTGGCATCACAGAGCAGGCAGGTCCTAGGAACCCTGCGTAGCATGATGGAAAGCAGCTTAGCCATGGGGCTGTCAGAACTAAGTTTGAATACCGCCTCAGCCACTTGTTAGCTGAGTGACCTGGACAACTTATATCACTTCCCTGTGCCTGTTTCTCTGACTACAAAATGGAGATAATGACAACACATCCTTGGGAGGATTATGTAAGGTAATACACATAAAGGGCCTAGAACAGTGTCTGGCACATGGTTAGTACTCAGTAAATGAAGATGTTATTCACCACATGGTTAGTACTCAGTAAATGAAGGTGTTATTCACCGATTACTTAGCCTCATAGTTGCCATGAATCCATGGAGTAATTCTCATTATTATTGGCGGACTGCAAACCCCCAGTGTGAAAGGTAAATAAGGACTTGGGTGCGCTGAGGAGGAGAGGTTTAATTAATTAATTAATTAATTAAAGACACAGTCTTGCTTTGTTGCCCAGACGGGAGTGCAGTGGCAGGATCATAGCTCACTACAACCTCGAACCTCTGAGCTCAAGTGATCCTCTCACCTCTGCCTCCAGAGTAGCTAGGACTACAGATGCATGCCACCATGCTTAGCTAATTTTTATATTGTTTTTTTTGTAGAGATGGGGTTTTGTATTGGTGTATCTATGTTTTGTAAAGATAGGATCTCTTTGTTGCCCAGGGTGGTCTTGAACTTCTGGTCTCAAGCGATCCTCCTGAATTGGTCTCCCACAGCACTGGGATTACAGGCATGAGCCAGCACGCTTAGCTATTTTTTTTTTTTTTGTAGAGATGAGGGGTCTCAGTATGTTGCCAAGGCTGGTTTTGAACTTATGGTTTCAAGTGATCCTCCTGCCTTAACTTCCCAAAGCTGAGAGGGAGAGATTTAGATACTGGCAAAGGCAGGAAGGTGAGAAGCTCTTGGGCAGTTCTGGTGCTGAAGAACAGATCAGTTTGTATCCTTTAGCAGGTTTCTGAGGAGGGAGATATGGCTTAACGTAGGGAATGAAGGGCATTGGATTCCAGGTAGGGAAATTATTTTTTTTAAATTTATCTGGTGATAGTCTGTAAACCATTGAGTGGAAGGCATATAGGGGATTTCAGAAAGGGTCTGTTGTTTTGCTTAAATGTCAAAAGCTGTAAAACTTGGATAGATCTGGGGCCTCTTTTTCTGTTTCCTCTTTTGTGGAGTCTCCTCATTTCCTAGTTCAGATAGTTCCTGACTTATGATGGTGTGACTTACAATTTTTCAACTTTTAAAATGGTGTGAAAGCAATATGCATTTAGTAAGCTCCTTAACTTATGACGGGGTTATGTCTGGATAAACCCGTTGTAAGTTGAAAATATCATAACTTGAAAAAGCACTTTTGAATTACAATATTTTCAACTTATGTTGACTTTATTGGGCTGTAAAACCGTTGTAAGTCAAGGAGCATCCTTATGTACATTTCTATAAAGGGACAGTCTGCTACTTGCTTTTGGCCATGGAGAATGCCTGCTACCTTTTCCATGAAATGTTTTCTCATCATTTTAGTTGCCATATATACTCCTTTTCTCTTGTGTTCCCCTATAGGACTGTGTGAACTGCAGAGATTCTTATCACGGCATACCTGGTAGAAAATAATTCATTATCCGTTCCATTCCCTACCAGCCTTGGAGTCCTCTAGTGGACCTGGACTGTGCTTTGTTCTTGAGATCTCCTTATCCTGTACACCTAGCCCCAGCTTAGTACCTTGTACCAAGGAGATAATATGAAGAGGATAGAATGTGTGAGGAAGCATGAAAAAGGATGCTTCATTGAGCAAACAAGTGAGTAGAGATTGAGGAAGGACAGGGGACTCATTGTATGGGTCCTGAGCAACAGGGAGGTATCACCCCAGGCATCTGTGAGATGTAATGTATGTGTGTCGGGGGTGGGGTGGTGAAGTGAAAGATCCCTTCTCTTGTTTAGATAGCTGTGCTTCTCATTTAAAAATAATGATAGTAACAAGAGTTAACTCAGAGGGTTATATGTATTTGTGGATAGTAGTGGGTTTCTTGGAAAATGGAAGGAACACCTGCATTAGTTCCTCTGAGAATACCTGGGGACTGGAGCAATGATTTTCACACTTTTAATGTAGCAGAACCATTTATTTAAGTGAAATTTTAAACTAAGTATGATAGATGCATACATGGGTGGATGGATGGATAGATAAAAATATAGATGCAATATATAGATGACAGATAGGTCAGAATTACCTTAGATAAGACACACATCCCTGGACCTTGATCTCCTCTGTACCATAAAGTATGGAGCTGGATTGAGAATTCTGAACTATTGATATTTTAGAGTTATTAATTTTTTTGCTATGTAGGGCTATCATGGGCATTATAAAATGGTTAGCAGTAATCCTGCCCTCTACTGACTTTACTCCAGTAGCACCTCCCTTCCCAGTTGTCACAAATAAAAATGTCTCCAGATATAGTCCATATGTTTTCTGTTGGGGGCTACAAAATTACCCCCAGTTGAGAACCATTGGGTTAAATGGTCTCTGATGCCTTCTTTTTCTTCTTCTTCCTCCTCCTCCTCCTCCTCCTCCTCCTCCTCTTCTTCTTCTTCTTCTTCTTCTTCTTTCTTTCTTTCTTTCTTTCTTTCTTTCTTTCTTCTTGAAATCAGGCCAACTGCTGAAGATCTTTGGACCTAGGCAAGAACTTTGATTTATCCGAGACTTAGTCTGCAGAGTTCCTAGTTCCTGATTACTACTTCTCTTGGTTTGACTTGGTCTTCAAAGGCTTTGAATCAAGCGGCTGAAGCTTGTGACTCATTGCCTCTATTAGGAATAATGGCTAATAAACAATTAGGAAGAATCAATTCACATGTCTGAGCCCTTGGATTAAAAAAATAACTAAGCACAGAAGATTAACATTTCAATGCTGCTATGTGGCCTGAGTTTCATTTAATTCCCTGCAAAAGGACACAGAATCTTTCCCTAGATGAGGTTTCAAAGCAAGGTCCAGTCATCTTTCAGTATTCATGGGGAATTGGTCGTAGGACCCTGGTCGATAGTAAAATGCAAGGACACTCAGTCTCCCTTTAATTAAATATAGTATTATTTGCATATAACTTATGCACAGCCTCCTGCCTACTTTTTCTTTTATTTTTTACTGAGATAGAGTTTTACTGTGTTGCCCAGGCTGGGCATGAATGCCTGGGCTCGAGCAATCCTCTTGCCTCAGCCCCTGCAAAGTGTTGGGATTGCAGGCATAAGCCACCATGCCCAGCTACATCCTCCTGTGTACTTTAAATTATCTTTATATTACTTATAATACCTATCCAATGTAAATGGTATATAAATAAAATCAAGCATTGCTTTACAATGGGGTTACCTTCTGAGAAATGCATTTAAGTATTTCTTCGTTGTTAAACATCATAGAGAGTACTTATACAAACCTAGATTGTATAGCCTGCTACACACATAGGCTAGATGTTATAGCCTAATAGCCTCTTGCTCCTGGGCTCAAAGAAAGCACCTACTCCGTGAGGCCTAGGCAGACTAATTTCAGGTATTAACATTGGAGATCCTTCAGTATCCCCTTATTGTGTACCTTGATGCAAGGGCGGAGGAAAAGGAAAGTAAATGCAAGTCTGAAGAAACTGTTTTTGGACAACAGGCTGCTCAACATTGACGTGTTCCTTTGGATACATACATATTTTGAGATGGAGTCTTGCTCTGTTGCCCAGGCTGGAGTGCAAAGGCTTGATCTGGACTCGCTGCAACCTTCGTCTCCTGGGTTCAAGCAATTCTCCTGCCTCAGCCTCCCGAGTAGCTGGGATTACAGGCATCTGCCACCACGCCCAGCTAATTTTTGTATTTTTAGTAGAGACGGGGTTTCACTATCTTGGCCAGGCTGGTCTCAAACTCCTGACCTCGTGATTCGCCTGCCTTGGCCTCCCAAATTGCTGGAATTACAGGCGTGAACCACCGTGCCTGGCCTCCTTTGGCTATTTAACAAATTTCGGCGACCCACTAGGGATATATGAGTAAGCTGGGCATTCACACCCCGTAGACTTTAACAGAGTAGCAGACTATTGAAAATACTTTTATTTAGTTATTACTATATCCCAGATTCTGTCCTAAGTTCTTTATCATGATATTATCTTTTAACCATCCAAACAGTCTTGTGGGCTGCTTTAACGCTGCTAATGGGTATGCAGCTTGGTAATGCCACTTTGGAAAACTGTTTGGCAATATCTTCCAAGCCGAGCGTGTGCAAACCCTATGACCCAGCAATTCTACTCTTCTGTATTTACTGAGCAGAAATGCATACATGTGTTCACCAAAAGACATGTTCTAGAATGTTCTAGAATGTTCATAGCAGCACTGTTCTGAGTGGGCCTAAATTCATCAGGCAGGATCCCTTTCGGAAGGGCCAGTAACTTCACATAGAGGGATTTCACTGCTCTTCTGAAGTGGTGATGCCAACCGCCTATGGAGAGGACAACGCAGCAAGGGACTATGGGGCCCTTTAGCGGCTGAGAACAGACATTGGCTGACAGTCAGCAAAGAAGTGGGAACCTCAGTCTTAGGAACACAAGGAATCAAATTCTGCAAGCATCTGTATAAGCTTGGAAGAAGACCCCAAGCTCCACATGAGGATGCAGCCTGACCGACCCCTTGAATTCACCCTTATGAGAACCCTGAGCAAAGAATCCAGATAAGCCATGCCCAGACTTCAGACCTGCAAAAACTGAGATGATGAATGAATGTTGGCTGGGTACAGTGGCTCACACCTGTAATCCCAGAACTTTGGGAGGCCAAGGCGGGAGGATTGCTTGAGCCAAGGAGTTTGAGACCAGCTTGGACAACATAATGAGACCTTGTCTCTACAAAAAATTTTTAAAAATGTTAGCCCAGTGTAATATTACCCTCAGGTACACTGGCTCACACCTGTAATCCCAGCACTTTGGGAGGCCGAGGCAGGAGGATTGCTTGAGCCCAGGAGTTTAGGACCAGCCTGGGCAACATAATGAGACCACATCTCTACAAAAAATTTTAAAAAATATTAGCCAGCACACCTGCAGTCCCAGCCACTCAGGAGGCTGGGGTGGGAGGGTCATTTGAGCCCAGAAGGTGGAGGTTGCAGTGAGTGCAGATCATGCCACTCCACTCCAGCCTGGGCAACAGAAGAGGACTCTATCTCAAAAAAATAAAACAAAAATAAATGAATGTTGTTTTAAGCCGTTAAGTTTCTGGTAACTTGTAACACGTTAGAAAACTAAAAACTTGGCTGGGTGCGGTTGCTCATGCCTGTAATCCATGCATTTAGGGAGGCTGACAAGGGTGGATCACCTGAGGTCAGGAGTTTGAGACCAGCCAAACCAACATGGTAAAACCTTGTCTCTACAAAAAAAAAAAAAAAATAGCCAGGCATGGTGGCAGGTGCCTGTAATCCCAGCTACTTGGAAGGCTGAGGCAGGAGAATTGCTTGACCCTGGAAGTGGTGGTTGCAGTGAGTGGAGATCATGCCATTGCACTCCAGCCTGGGTGACAAACCAAGGCTCTGTCTCAAAAAAACAAACCAAAAAAACAAAAACAAAAACAAAAGCAAAAAAACTAAAAACTTACCAAACACCACCTTTTTCTCTAAGATGATATGTAAAACTCTGGTGTCTCAAATTCTTTGCATATGCTTAAAATGATTTTTATTCTCTAACTCTTAATTGAGAGGTGGTTATTTCCTTGTCTTTGCTACTCATTTTTAAAACATCGATATGTCGGCCAGGTATGGTGGCGCCTGTATCCCAGCACTTTAGGAGGCCGAGGCAGGTGGATCACCTGAGGTTAGGAGTTCAAAACCAGCCTGGCCAACATGGTAAAACCCTGTCTCTGCTAAAAATACAAAAATTAGCCAGGTGTGGTGGTGCATGCTTTTAATCCCAGCTACTCGGGAGGCTGAAGCAGAAGAATTGCTTGAACCTGGGAGGTGGAGGTTTCAGTGAGCTGAGATAGTGTGCCATTGCACTCCAGCCTGGGCAACAAGAGTAAAACTCCATCTCAAAAAAAAAAAACCTATACATCATGTTATAATTATTGTTTCAACTATCAACCTTTAAAAGGATAAATAGGGGTTGGGAGAGGTCGCTCATGCCTGTAATCTCAGCACATTGGGAGGCCGAGGCGGGTGGATCATGAGGTCAGGAGATCGAGATCCTGGCTAACATGACGAAACCCCATCTCTACTAAAAATACAAAAAAAACAACAACAAAAAAATAGCCAGATGTGGTGGCATGCCCCCGTAATCCCAGCTACTTGGGAGGCTGAGGCAGGGGAATCACTTGAACCAGGGAGGGAAATTTGCAGTGAGCTGAGATCATGCCACAGTACTCCAGGCTGGGTGACAGAGTGAGACTCCGTCTCAAAAAAATAAAAAAGAGTAAATAAATTATGGTATTGTGGTATAGTCACACAGTGGAACACTATGCAGCAATGCACATGAATTATCTATAATTACATACAAAGGATGAGTATATTTCACAAATATTCAATTTTTTATAAAGTTTGAAGACAGGGAAAAATACTGTTAGACATTGGATAGTGGTTAGTCTTAGGGGATGGTGAGACAGGCAGAATTCTAAGGTGGGGACATGATATCTGCCCCCTAGGGTTGCTCCTTCATATAATCTGTGTTCCTCAAGTACAGGTGCAACCTGTGACTTGGTGGACTATCACTCCTGTTATTAAGGTCCCTAATCACCCAGGAGAGTATCATGGGTCAGCCTGTCCTAATCAGGCAAGCTCTTAAAATGAGCAGTTAGAGGTAAGAAACAGATGTCAGGGTTACAAGCTGCTTCTAGTCTGGAAGGGAGCCACCACTGTGAGCTGTCTATGGGGCAGGAACCACATGGCAAGGAACTGGGCAGCCTGTAGGAGCTAAGAGTGGGCCCCTGCCAACATCTAGCAAGGAAGGGAGCTGGATCTATACAGCCATCAGGAACTGATTCTTCCAGCAGTTGCAGTGAACTCAAGCCCTAAATGAGAACCCAAGCCTTGGCTGACATCTTGATTGCTGAGATCTCGTGAGACCTGAGATCTATCTAAGCTGTGCCCGCACTCCTGACCCATGGAATCTGAGATAATAAATCTGTGTTGTTTTAAGCTACTCAACTTGTAGTAGCAGGTTACACGGCAGTAGAAACCTAACACAGAGGGTAGGGATGAGAAGGAGGCTACTGTGCATTGAGAGTGTTCTGTTTTTCAATCTAAGTGATGGTCACACGAGTATATGTAATTTGTGAAGTCTGTAATTTACACTTAGGATGTGTACACTTTTCTCTATGTATTATATACTTGACACAAAGTTGTTTAAAAGTGAATCTTTTGAAATAGGTTGTATATTATAATCTCTGCTCTATAGTTGAGGATATGGAAGCCCAGAGACACCCAAGCCCAGGCCCACCTGAATCCGCTGTGTCCTGTGATCTGTATTGTAGCCTATCCCTCTTGATGATGGTCAGAAAAACAGAAATATCCCCTTGGTGGTGCTACTCTTGGTAAAATACTTACAGAAAAAAAAAAAGGGTGGGGGAATAACTCTTTAGAATTACAATGAGTCAGACCTTTGATATATATTATTTTGATTGTTCAGGGAACCCTAATAATAATTGCAGTCATTCTCTAGTGGTGCAGTAAGGGACCTCTGATAGATGTGACCTTTTATTACTGTCCATTGCCACTCCTCCTTACAGGGACTGACAACAAATATATCTACTAGAGATTCTGACTTTTGACCCCGCCTGTCAACAACTGAGAAGGAAAGGAGAGATAAGGAGAGAGGTAAAAGTTCACCCAAGATGTGTTTGTTCCAGAAAAAGCATTTCTTACACCAGCACTTTCTTTAAAAATGCAACAAACCAAACACGTAGCAACAATCTTCCAAAGATTACCAAAATACTATCAATAAACAATCATTTAAGCAGAATCAAACAACTTCAGAAATTAAGAACCTAAAGTTTAAAAATTATTCTCCTTAAAAATAACAACTACTGCCAGCAAAGTGGCTCACGCCTATAATCTCAGCACTTTGGGAGGCTGAGGCGGGTGGATCACCTGAGGTCGGGAGTTCAAAAACCAGCCTGACCAACATGGAGAAACCCCATCTCTACTAAAAATACAAAATTAGAAGACCATGGTGGTGCATGTCTGTAATCCCAGCTGCTGAGGCAGGAGACTTGCTTGAACCCAGGAGGCAGAGATTGTGGTGAGCTGAGATTGCGCCATTGTACTTCAACCTGGGCAACAAAAGCAAAACTCTGTCTCAAAAAAACAAACAAAACCCCACAAAAGCAAAAAACTACACTATCCCATACAGTAGCCAATTGTGGATATTGACCTCTTGAAAGATAGTCTGAATTGAAATGTGCTATGTAAATACACAGAGGATTTCAAATACTTAGGAAAAAAAGAATGTAAATATTTCAGTGGCATTATATTGATTATATGTTAAAATCATAATTTTTAGACATTGGGCTATGTAAGATATATCATTAGGAACTAAAATATACAAAATTTCTTCTGTAACTCATATTACATTTCCATTGGTTGCATTAATCTAGTATATTGCAGGTTCTTCACAAAAGGCATATACAAAGGAAAAAACTAGGGGTTTAATTTTTTTTTTTTTTTTTTCGAGAGGGAGTTTTGCTCTTGTTGCCTAGGCTGGAGTGCAATGGCATGATCTTGGCTCACTGCAAACTCTGCCTGCTGGGTTCAAGCGATTCTCCTGCCTCAGCTTCCTGAGTAGCTGGGATTACAGGCACATGCCACCACACCCAGCTAATTTTTGTATTTTTAATAGAGATGGGGTTTCACCATGTTGGCCAGGCTGGTCTCGAACTCCTGACCTCAGGTAATCCACCCACCTTGGCCACCCAAAGTGGTGGGATTACAGGCATGAGCCACCATGCCTGGCCTAGGGTTTTAATTTTATGGCATCATTATTTGTTTGGTTTTATTTATTGTTGTTTTAAGAGATGGAGTCTCCCTATGTCACCCAGGCTGGAGTACAGTGGCACAGTCAGAGCTCATTGCCGCTTCAAACTCTGGGGCTCAAGCCATCCTCCCTCTTCCTCCTCCCAAAGGATTACAAGTGTGAACCCTTGGGCCTGTCCCATTATTTGTTTGTTTGTTGTTGATATTTTTCTTTGTTTGTTTTTGAGGCAGAGTCTTGCTTTGTAACCCAGGCAGGAGTGCAGTGGTGCCAACACAGCTCACGGCAGCCTCAACCCCCTGGGCTCAAGCAATCCTCCCACCTTAGGTCCCCATACAGTTGGAACTGCAGGTGTAAGCCACCATACCCAGCTAAGTTTTGTATTTTTTGTAGAGTCAGGGTTTCACCATGTTGCTCAGGCTGGTCTCGAACTCCTGAGCTCAAGAGATCCTCCCGCCTCAGCCTCCCAAAGTGCTGAGATTATAGGAGTGAGCTACCACACCCGGCCTCATTACTTGTTTTTAAATTATCTTTTTTCTGATTATAAATGTATTATAACATAGTAAAAAAGATTGGAAAGATAGAAAATCATAAATTAGAAAGCAAAATCTCTCCTTTAAGCTGAATCATTTTAATTAACATTTTGGCCTATATTCTTATAAACTCTCTCTCTCTCTCTCTCTCTCTCTATGTGTATATATATATATATATACACACACACACATATATATATACACGTATATATATATATGTATATATACACCCACATACTGTATATGATCCATTATATAAACATTGTTTTGGCTAAATCTATCATGGACCTCTTTCTGTAATAATACATAGTGGCTAGTTCACTATGTAAATGTATTTATTTATACAATCTCTTATTGATTTAGGTTGGGTTTTTATTGATTTAGGTTGGGTTTTTTCTTTCTTATGAAAACTTCCACTGCTACTGCTGACCCCATGCATACATCTTTTGGTACTTGTTCAGTTATTTCCTTAGGATCCATTCCTATAGCATTCTTGGGTCAAAAAAAAAAAAAACAACAGATGACACATTTTTTATTCCTACAGTGCCTTGTTTGTTAGTTTGTGTTTTACTCTTAACAATAAGTTCACAGGCTTAGGGAACATCTATTTTTGGTGTAATGCACCCTGCACGGTTGTGGGGAGGGATCATCTCTTATGGGTTCCCCTCCCACTCCCCGCTTCCATACCCTTTTCAGCTTTTGAGGCTCAAAGATGGTTCAGGTTTTGATTCTTTAGAAAAGAAGTTTGTTGGTATCTTTAGGGAAGAATGTAATTAAAATGACCATGGACTTTTCTAATTCTTGGAACTGAACCATCACCTAGGGCACTGTCCAGCTTACAGGTGGCTGCTGTAGACTCAAGTGCTGCTGTTAGTTTCAATAAATTTTGAGCTAAGTGGTGGAGTCTCACATGGCTCAGGAGTGCAACCTATGGCCAGGCGTGGTGGCTCATGCCTATAATCCCAAGCACTTTGGGAGGCTGAGGTGGTTAGATACCTGAGGTCAGGAGTTTGAGACCAACCTGGCCAACATGGTGAAACCCTGTTCTACTAAAAATATAAAAATTAGCCAGACATGGTAGTGGGTGCCTATAATCCCAGCTACTTGGGAGACTAAGGCAGGAGAATTGCTTGAACCAGGGAGGAGGAGGTTGCAGTGAGCTGAGATTGTGCCACTGCACTCCAGCCTGGGCGAGAGAGTGAGACTTCATCTCAAAAAAAAAAAAAAAAAAGAGGGCAACCTAAGTGTAAGGACACTTTTAGAAGGAGGCTGTGGATAAGGCAAGCACTGACAAGCTAGTAAAGTAACAAGCTGGTAAAGTCCCTTTGATTAGTAATATATAAAGCAAATTATTAATGGGGTACCATAATCATTTTCACTGTGGATGAATCTGTAAATGTTAATAAATATTTAGTGCAAAAGATATCTCATTGCAACACAGATAGTTTCAACCTCCTTGCCAAGTGCTTGGGACTTGGTGTCTACTCTAGAAATGTTATTATGTTGAATTGACTATGAAGAAATAGTAAATATCAACTAGCCAGTCTCAGTGGCTCATGTCTGTAATTCCAGCACTTTGGGAGGCCGAGGCAAGAGGATCCCTTTGAGCTCAGGAGGTCACAACCAGCCTGGGCAACATGGTGAAACCCTGTCTCTACAAAAAATACAAAAAAATTAGCCAGGGGTGGTGACTTGCGCCTTTAGTCCCAGCTACTTGGGAGGCTGAGGTTGGGGGATGGCTTGAACCCTGGAGGCGGAGATTGCAGTGGGCAGAGATTGAGCCCTGCACTCCAGCCTGGGAGACACCGGGATCCCCTATCTCAAAAAAAAAAAAAAAGAAAGAAAGAAAAGTCAACTAGCCTTAGAACTGGTAGGATCAGGAAGCATCATGTAAGGCATCTAGTCATATCACATTCTAGAAACGTGCTTCAGTCCCAACATTGAACAACGCTAGGATTCAAAACCACCAGAAATGGTTTATGTATTTTTTTCATGGGGAAAAAATGAAAATGTCAGCTACCAGAGTTCTAAAAGTACTTTTATTATCAAGTCATAGTAATCTTACTGTGTTACCACTTCAAGGAGTAGCTGGAAATTAGTACGTGCTCAATTGCTCTTATTTACTGAAATGAATGCCATGTACCCAATTATTATGCTAGTAGAATATGTCAGTTTATTAGAAATATATAAACTATTCTGTATTCTGGAAACCTTTTTTTTGGATGACAGATATATATCTCTAGAAATTAAAACCCCATAGGTTAACATTCTGTACAGTTTTTCATGAGATGTTTTTCTTTTTTTTTTTAGGCAGTCTTTTTCTGTCACCAGGCTGGAGTGCAGTGGTGCCATCTC
>CAUYLG010006973.1:0-133761 GCA_963573385.1 Cacajao melanocephalus | reverse complement strand
ATGTGCAATTAGTCTTTTCCCTAAGGATTGAGCCTCAGCTCTGTCAAGCCTGTGCCCCATACCCTACTGAGCCCCCCTCAGAACTACCTCCACATGTGGGACTCCCTGTGGCAACTACCTCCACCAATGCCAACCAGGGCTTCTCAGCTCCTGTACCCCAACAGGAGCCAGGGACGGCCAAGACAGCCAGGGCATCTCAGTCTACCCAGATGCCCAAACTCTGCCCCCTACAGGCAATGGGAGGGGAATTTGGCCCAACTAAGGTGCACACCCCCTTCTCACGTTCTGACTTAAAGCAAATAAAGGTGGACTTAGGAAAGTTTTCAAATGACACAGGCAAGTACATAAACATTCTGCAGGGCCTGGGTCAGCCCTTCGAGTTAGACTGGAAGGATGTCATGTTTTTGCTTAATCAAACCATAACCAGCAATGAAAAAGAGGCTGCTCTAGCAGCGGCTCAAGTCTGGGGACATTTGGTACCTTAGTCAGGTACATAACTTAATAACTCCAGAGAAAAAGGATAGATATCCCACAGGTACACAAGCAGTCCCTGGCACAGACCCTCACTGGGATCTGTGTTCAAAACAAGGGGACTGGAGCTGTAAGCATTTCCTAACCTGTATGCTTAAGGGATTAAGGCAAATTAGGAAGAAGACCATGAACTAACTATGCAATGTTATCCACCATAACTCAAGGAAGAATAAGAAAAAAAAAACCCAACAGCTTTCCTTAAGCAATTGTGAAAGGCTTTAAGAAGGTACAATCCCCTATCACCAGACTCTATTGAGGGTCAGTTAACACTAAAGTACAAGTTTATTACTCAGTCAGCTGCAGACATCAGGAGGAAGCTTCAGAAGCTGGCCTTGGGACCAGAACAGAGTCTAGAATCATTGCTGAACCAGGCAACCTCAGTGTTTTATAATAGACACCAAGAGGAACAGACTGAAAGGGTCAGGAGATTTCAGAAAAAAATCTGCAGCCTTAGTTATGGCCTTCAGGCAAGCAGATCCCAGGGGCTCAAATGAGGGAAAGGCTCGGGTTAGTCGCCAGGCTGGCAAAGCTTGTTACCATTGCGGTCTAAAGGGACATGTTATAAGAAACTGTCCCCAGAGGAATGAACCACCACCTTGTCCTTGCCTGCTGTGTCAAGGGAATCACTGTAAAGCACACTGTCCCTGGGAAACAAGGTCCCCTGGGCCTGAGATGTCTGACCAGATAATCCAATGGCAGAACCAAGGGTTCCTGGAAAAGTGCCAGCACGATCCATCACCCTCACAAAGCCCCAGGTAAAGCTAGCCATAAAGGCCCAGAAAGGCAATCTTCTCCAGGGTGCTGGCATGGCCTTCTCAGTATTTCTCACCTGCCCTGAAAACTTGGTGCTGGTATTAGAAAAGTTACTACCTCTATTCAGTTACTATAAGCTATCTCAGAAGTTAATTAATAACAACAACAACAAAAAAAGGTTGCTAATTCTCTCTGCAAAAGGCAGCTCTCTCTGCAAACCAGCTTAACTCTTTAGCTGCCATAGCTTTAAAAAATAAAAGGGCCCTAAATCTGCTAACAACAGAGAGGAGGGAAACCTGTTTCTTTCTAGGAGAAATGCTGCTATTTTGTAAACCAGTTAAGTGTTGTTTTGAACATAGAACTCAGGAATCAAACACAGGGCTAGAGACCTTCAAAAACCTGGCTCTGTTCTCTGCTAGGCTCGTTTAGAACTCCAGGCCTCTCATCTTCAACCACCTGGTCAAATTCATTTCTTATAGAACCATAAGGTCACAATCCTGCCGCTGGAACGCCAGATGTCCTTGGCTCGTGAGCTCTATCGTGGACCTCTAAATCAACCCGCAGCCCTAAAAGCCTCCTGTCTGGAGAAAACCTCAACTTCAGGGGTCCTTCTACATCTCATTTCAGCAGGAAGCAAAGAGAATCAATGCCCTATTCCAACAGAAGTTAAGTATTCCTGTTCAGAGGGGGGAATAAGGGAATGTGTTCTCTTTCCAGGTCCACGAGGGGGCGTAGTTTTAAGCGCAAGAATTTCCCAGTGCCATGCCCCCCTCCCATATCTCTCCATCTGGGAGATTTAACAGTTAATGTTTAAATTTCACAGTCTCGGGAAGAAACTAAAAGTCAATAACCCCAGTGGAAGTTTAAAGGAACTCCTTTCATTGGCCAGAGAAACTTGGGAAGGTGGGAATTTCTCCCAGGATAAATTCCTCTGATCCTTCACCCACAGCAGATTTTCAGCTCTCTGGAATCCCCTCCCACATGGTGGGAGCTCCCTTTTCCCTCTGGGATTTTCCCTTCCGGAAGCCCCTGCCACAGTTTTTGTGGAAGTCTTTCTCTTCTCTTTTCTCTATCTAAATAAAATCACCTTTCTGCTACACTTCTTGGGTCCGATATTTACTTTTACAAATGTACAGTGCACCTGCAGTGGTCCCATCACTTATTCTTTAAAAGATTAAAGACCAAGAACCCACAGCATTCTCTCAGGGGAGCTGTGCCTCACCAGCACCCAGAAAAATAAAATCCAGTTTTACTGCCATTTGATTTAAGGTAGGGAGGAAATATGCCCTGGCATTTAAGACTCATCAAGACTTTGGTTATGTTAAAAGAAAAACCTTAACCAAAGTAAATTTAACAGAGCTTAATTGAACAAATAATGATTCATGAATTCGACAGTCTGCAGAACCAGAGTAGGCTCAAAGAGACTCTAGCAAAGCCACATGGTGGAAAAAATTTATGGACAAAAAAAGGAAAGCAATGCACTGAAAATGGAATTGAGGTACAGAAACAGCTGGATTAGTTACAGCTCAATATTTGCTCAATTTTGAACACATTTTGAACAGTTGGCCCCTTTGCTTGGCCACAACTCAGTGATTGGCACAAGAGTAGGGTATAGTCTGTTCACACCTCCAGTTAGGTTATAGTTCACCGTGTACAAAGAAACTATTAGACCAACCTTACAATATGTAAGGAGGCAGCTTTAGGCTAAATATGATTTAGCGGTTGACATTTCATCTGTGTGACTTGTCAGGGATGAATATTTTTTTCCTATACTGTCTCACTTTAAATTTATAAACTGCTTGTATGACTTTTGATACTTTTTCAACTTTCTTGCTTTAGAGCTTTTCAATTATAAGTAAGACTGAGGACATACGAAGTCAACCATAGTTTTGCTAGAAGAATCAGACATTATCTGTGATTCTGCTCCTGATATCTAATTAAAATTGCTTACACTAAAAATTAAAGTTATGTGTATTTGATTAAAAGTTATGTAAGTGTGGTTTTTAAGAGAAAGTAATTTTGTCTAATTTAGAGGATTTAAGAAGTATTTTAAGTTTAAAGAAATAATAAAACAAGTTTTAGGATGGTTATAGAAGGTTAATGAAAGATTAATTACTTAAAAATATTTGTGTATGAGAAAGTTGGCTAAAATTTAAGGGATTTTATTTAGTTGTTTCATATATTAGACATTAAAACAAAAGTGTAGTGGTGCAGAACCAGAACCTTTGTCCATGTTTCAGAATAACAGGATTTTTTTAGAGCATTGATCGTCTCTTTAACAGTTAAATGCAACAGATTATAAAAGGTTATGAAAAATCTCACCTTACGGTTAAACTAGTTAAAATTAATAGATTTGTTTATAAACTTTTTATTAAAATTTTCTTTAGTATAAATTTGTTAATTCAAGCATAAAATCTGGTTTTTCATTTTAAACAAGATCTTAATGAAATATAGAGGGATAAGAAAAGATTTGTGTTTGCCTTTGAAATAGACTATACGAAAAAAGAGAGAAAAGAGACAGATTCAGTTGGCCTCATTCTGTCTTTATTGAGTCTTGTTTCTTAAAAAACTCAGTCTCCCCTCTATCGATAAGTAAAAGATTTTGCCTTTTTTAAATTTGGGGGTTACTATTTGACTAAATAAATGTTTTATCATGATCTGGGATTCTATTTTTTAATATCAAATATTTCAAATCATTTGATATTTGACAAATTTTCCAAGATCAAATTAAGTATTAGATCCTGTGAAGTCCAAAAGAGATATATTCAGTTTATTTGGTATTTTAAAACTATAGAGAAAACATTGTCAAATATAAAGTATTGTTTAACTTCCTTTTGATTATATTTTTATGTTACTGGCTTGTATTCCAAAATTATATAATCTTCCTAATTCTAATATGTCTTAGTATATGTTATCAATAGTAATTATGGCAATTATGTTAAATTACTGTGTACCAAAGAGATGCTCACTTGTTTTTTCAATCTTCTTTTTTATATTGGCTGTCCTAAGACTTTTGTCACCCACACACAGTTATCTTGTTTTGATTCTTTTCAAAAGGCAGTTTAATCAGCTGTAAGATTCTGACAAGGACTCTTGAATGCAGGTCTCTAATAACTTTGGAGATTTGACTATTAGAATAGCAAGAACAATTTCCAAGACTCTCTTTGAGAACAAATCTGTTTAGAAATATTGAGCCAAAATGGAGTTAATTAAATAGACTAGACTAATAGAACACTGAAATAATCCTTTTATGACTTTTTGCTTGACACAATGCTGATCTTTTGGTTTTGTTTTCAGAGTCAAGAAAACTTTTTCTTTTGAGGTATTTACAGCTTTTAACAATCGAGTAAATTACACTCATGTGAGTAAAATTTGTAGCATATTTCTTTCTCTCCATCAGATTTCTGCAGAATTTGGAAACTATTTGTGAGTATTCTTAACTTATCGCAATATAGGTATTTGCATAAAAGCAATAAGAATCTGTTTTCTTTTGTAATAGGAAACAATTGGAGAAACTGAATATTTTACCAAGGCTTTGACTGGACTGACAGAATATCAAATATAAACAGACTGCTTTAAGAATTCAAAGTTGACTTACAAAGATGATAAAATCCCCTTGGTAAAACTGGCCTCATATCTTATCAAAGTAGTCCCTGTTTATGGTTCCTGACCTGTAGTAGGTAAAGAACATCACTTTCTAACAGGTCCAAAAGACTCAAGTTATCTTAGGGACTTCCAGAGGGAAATAATTTACATAATTCATAGAAGCATTTGCATTCTGAGATAAATTTATGGCTGGGCTCAAGGCTTTAAAAAGTCCAATCTCAGATTCCTTATGGAAGAAGTTCCATAAAGGAGAGGATATATGATAAATAATTTCAGGCAAAGTATAAGAAGGCTAAAACATATTGCAAACAAGTTAGTTGTATTATGATCTCTCTTTGATAAAAATGAGAGACTGGAGAGGGAAAAATTATAATACAACTGTTATTGAATTCTAATCTTGCCAATTGTTTTTGACTTTTTAAAATGTTATTTTCTAAAATTCAGAATGAATCTTAATTCTTTTCCAGGATAAAAGTTGCCAAACCAATTTTTTCACCTGTTTCTTCCATCTTCCTGACTTGAACATAATAAAATTACTACTGTCTTTTTCCTGAGGCCCCACAAGCAGAAGTTTATTTATTGTGACACAGGAAAGAAGGTGTCACATTGCCGCTGTCTTTCTTCTCTGTAGCAGGATTGTTTTAAGCCTAACATCTAGGTAGATTATGCATACCATTAATGTTTGTTTTTCTTCTGTTTCCATAGAAATGCCTCCTATTAAAGCCCTGTTATTCTTATATTTCAGAAAATAGGAGACTGCTTTTCTAGCCCATTCAATTTTAAATTTCAAATAGGATCTAATCTCTTCTTATTTGCATCATTTAACTGGGATTAATAATTTTATTATCACTGGGAACTATTTGATTTTTAAAATAGTTCTTTATTATATTCAACAGGGGGTACAGATGGTCTATGACTTCAAGGTTTTAACAGTTTCAAGTCCCTAGATGTCTTTAGAAAACTCAGAAAGACATTTTCAAGCCCTGTAAGGTGAGTCAAGAGTAACAATCCTATTCAGCATGAAGCAGCTTCAGAATATGAGAGTTTTGGCCCTTTTTCCTTAACAATAAGAAAGATAAAGCTGGGCATGGTGGCTCATGCCTGTAGTCTAAGCGCTTTGGGAGGCTGATGTGAGTGGATCACTTGATGTGAGAAGTTGGAGGCCAGCCTAGTCAACATGGTGAAATCTCACCTCTACTAAAAATATGAAAATTAGCCAGGTAAACTGACACATGCCTGTAATCTAAGTTACTCAGGAGGCTGGGACATGAGAATCACTTAAATCCAGGAGGAGGAGATTGTAGTGAACCAAGATCACACCACTGAACTCCAGCCTGGGTGAGAGTGAGACTCTGCCTCAAATAATAACAACAACAAAGGGGATAAAATATCTCAAGGGGGAATGAGACAGAGTAGGAACAGGTCTTGGCTTCAACTAACTCCTATTAGAGAAAGCAGTCTTTCATGCATTCATACTGATCACAAAACCTACACTACTACCTCACTGATACTATATCATTAACCCTAAGGGTTATCTTTGTATAACCCTTAGCTATACAAAGATAATAGTCATTCTAAATTGTCCTCTGCATTCTCATAATGTTTAGCCATGTCTTCATTTAAAGAATTCCAGGAACTGGCCTTAGGAGGTCCAAAATATCAAAGCAAGGTTGTGGAGTGTCCCACCTTTGGAATGAATGCTAATCAATTGATTTATAGCCTGTTGTCACCAACCAGACCACTAGGTGAGCCGTTATGCAAGATAACCTTTGTAATGCGATATGATAAAGTGCAAACTCTACCCTGAACGTGCTTTTCCCATCTTGACATCCATATACTACTCCTGATATCAATTATTGCCCTTTGCCTAATAAAAAACTACAACTGACCCTTTTTGGAGAGTCGGTCAGGGAATTCTCTCTCTTTCTCTTTTCCTACCTCCCTTATGCCTGGGAATAGGATTCAATGAAGCCTTATCTGGGAAAATTCTTTTGGCCTCATGTCAATTGTTATTGCATTGAGAGTTCAAGACTTCATGGTCAGTAACATAATGTGTTTTATTCATTTTACATGTTTTATATTTTATATAATTTAAGATTCATTCAAACATTCTGCTCTGTTTGTATTAAAATATTGAGAAGTATTGTGTTCTTTACATTCATAAAAGTGTTTATACATTTTTTCATTTAATGAATCTTTCACCCGTAATAACTGCAATTATTATTACCAAGTAAAGATATGGCAATGCTAATTAAGCAAAGACCAAGGAAGTTAGACAATGATAGAAAATGTTACTTAAATAACTTGATTAAATACATGTAAATTATTCTTATTTGGTATAAATAGCAAAGTAACAAGGATATAGAAACATCTTCATTTAAATCTTGATTTTGGAAACATTATTCCTTAAGACATTGCAGTGGTTCTACACTTTCCCAGCTTGCCAGTGAAGAATATTAGATGTTAGATGGTTTATACAGCACAAAGTAAAGAACAAATATTATTTTCCAGAATTAAATACAGAAGTACACCCCAGGAGATAAGTACATGTGGTCCATTTGTCATACAGCTTTCTATAATATGGAAAATTTTTAAAAGATTATAAAAAAGAGAAGAAGAGTAGGCCAAGTAGAAGGTGGAGAAGGAGCAGAAAGAAGTGAAAGAGGAGCGAGAATCAGGAAGTAGATTTATGTTTGTAAATATTTAGATGAGAACAGGATATGTAGAGTCAATAATAAAAAGGAAAGATAGTAAAAATTTGAAGGTGCAAGTTAATCTGATATTTAGAGGGCTACTGAATATATATTTTAATAGATTGAGAGTTTTTTTTTCTATGGAGAGGTATTAACTATGCATTCTCCAGGACAAGGAAGGACAGTAAAGTTACTGAAGAATATGCTTTTAAAATAAGGTAAAGGTGGCCTGTTGTCTTGGTCCTTACTAGATGTATATGTCTGTCAAAATTACTGATATAATCATGAAGTCTCAGTTTCCATCTTTATATAGGGAGAATAATAATTTTCAATTTATAAACTAGTTGGGAAGATTAAATCAGATCAAACATACAAATTGCTTTTCTATCCTTCGTGTTATTTTATTACCACTTCTGAGGTATGGAGGGATGACTTTTGTTAGAGCCACAGGTATTCAACCTTTAGCTATTTTTCAGAAGCTATAGTCTCTAAATATAGGCAAAAGAATTTTAAATTCATTTCATCAAAGGAAAACTGCTTTCCTGAAACCACTTTTACTATGTACATTTATATATTTTCTTTTATGGTTCTGTTTCTTCATGCAAGTTATTCCTGGAACATTGCCAAGTTACTGACAGCAATATTTTACAGACAAAGACATTCCATCTCCACAGGAGAACCTATGTCAATACTGCAAGGGTCTGCAGAAGAAGCTGTTTTTTTATTTTGAGAGCAATATGCAGACTCAACATGAGGAAATGAAAGTTATCAGAATGTTCATTCTAAGAAAACACTTGGGATGAACAAAATGGGGCAAGTGGAAAGATCCTTTTCTGTCACTTCTTCTTGCAACACTTCACAAAAACTTTTTTTTTCCCTCAAGATCAAATTTAGTAGCAGCTAAACTTTGGATTAATATAAAAATATTATGTTGTTTAAATGACGACTTTGAAGGAGGGAATTTAAGATATTTTAGAAAAAATATAGGTATAATAGACCATTCCATTTAGGGCAACCATTTGCCTTTACATCTCACTTTTGTGGTTCTACACTATGTGAAACTCATATTCAGTTACATTTTAATTCTCTTTCTTTATTAATTTTTATTATACTTTAAGTTCTGGGGTACATGTGCAGAATGTGCAGGTTTGTTACATAGGTACGAATGTGCCATGGTGGTTTGCTGCATCCATTACCCTGTCATCCACATTAGGTATTTCACCTAATGTTATCCTCCTCTATCTCCCCACCCTCTTCTATCCCTTCCCTAGCTTCCACGCCCTGAAAGGCCCTAGTGTGTGATGTTCCCCTCCCTGTGTCCATGTGTTCTCATTGTTCAACACCCACTTATGAGTGAGAACATGAGATGTTTGGTTTTCTGTTCTTGTGTCAGTTTGCTGAGAATGATGGTTTCCAGCTTTATCCACGTCCCTGCAAAGGTCATGAACTCATCCTTTTTATGGCTGCATAGTATTCCATGGTGTATATGTGCCACACTTTCTTTATGCAGTCTATCATTGATGGGCATTTGGGTTGGTTCCAATAAGTGCTATTGTGAACAGTGCTGCAATAAACATATGTGTGCATGTGTCTTTATAATAGAATTATTTATAATCCTTTAGATATATAGAGAGTAATGGAATTGCTGGGTCAAACGTTATTTCTATTTCTAGATCCTTGAGAAACTGCCACACTGGTTTCCACAATGGTTGAGATAATTTACACTCCCACCAACTGTGTAAACACATTCCTATTTTTTTTACATCCTCTCCAGCATCTGTTGTCTTCTGATTATTTAATGATGGCCATTCTAACTGGTATGAGACAATAGATCAGAGCAGAACTGAAGGAGATAGAGACACAAAAAACTCTTCAAAAACTCAATGAATCCAGGAGCAGGTTTTTTGGAGAGATCATCAAAATAGACCGCTAGCCAGACTAATAAAGAAGCAAAGAGAGAAGAATCAAATATATAATAAAAAATGATAAAGGGGATATCACCACCGATCCCACAGAAATACAAACTATTGTCAGAAAATACTACAAACAGCTCTATGCAAATAAACCAGTAAATCTAGAAGATATGGAAAAATTCCTGGACACACCTTCCCAAGACTAAACCAAGAAGAAGTTGAGTCCCAGAATAGACCAATAACAATGTACAAAATTGAGGCAGCAACTACTGGCCTGACAACAACAAACAGTCCTGGTCCAGGTGGGTTCACAGTGGAATTCTACCAAAGTTACAAAGAGAAGCTGGTACCATTCCTTCTGAAACTATTCCAAATGATACAAAAAGAGAGAATTCTCCCTAACTCATTTTATGATACCAACATCATCCTGATACCAAAAACCCTGGCAGAGACACAACTGAAAAAGAATATCTCAGGCCAATATCCATGATGAATATTGATGGGAAAATCCTCAATAAACTACTGGCAAACCAAATCTAAGAGCACATCAGAAAGCCTATTTATCATGATAAAGATGGTTTTATCCCTGGCATGCAAGGCTGGTTCAGCATATGCAAATCTATAAAGGTAATCCATCACATAAACAGAACCAAAGACAAAAACCATATGATTATTGTCAATTGATGCAGAGAAAGCCTTCCACATAATTCAACAGCCTTTATGTTAAAAACTCTCAGTAAACTGGTATCGATGGAACATATCTCAAGATAATAAGAGCTATTTATGACAAACCCACAGCCAATATCATACTGAATGGGCAAAAATTGGAAGCATTCCCTTTGAAAACTGGCAGAAGACAAGGATGCCCTCTCTCATCACTCCTATTCAATATAGAATTGGAAGTTCTGGTCAGGGCAATCAGGCAAGAAAAAGAGACAAAGGGTATTCAATCAGGAAAAGAGAAAGTACAATTGTCTCTATTTGCAGATGCCATGATTGTATACTTAGAAGACCCCATTGTCTCAGGCCAAAATCTAATTAAGATGATAAGCAGCTTCAGC
The DNA here is from genome assembly GCA_963573385.1 of Cacajao melanocephalus. Classification (NCBI taxonomy): domain Eukaryota; kingdom Metazoa; phylum Chordata; class Mammalia; order Primates; family Pitheciidae; genus Cacajao; species Cacajao melanocephalus. Next base: position 123,204 of record CAUYLG010006973.1, on the reverse strand, counting down.
AAAGTCTCAGGATACAAAATCCATGTGCAAAAATCTCAAGCATTTCTGTACACTAATAACAGACAAACAGAGAGCCAAATCATGAGTGAACTCCCATTCACAATTGCTACAAAGAGAATAAGATACCTAGGAATACAACTAACAAGGGTTTGAGGACCTCTTCAAGGAGAACTACAAACCACTGCTCAGGGAAATAAGACAGGATACAAAAAGATGGAAAAACATTCCATGTTCATGGTTAGGAGTAATCAATATTCTGAAAATGGCCATACTGCCCAAGATAATTTATAGATTCAATGCTATCCCCATCAAGCTACCATTGACTTTCTTCACAGACTTTGAAAAAAACACCTTAAACTTCATATGGAACCGAAAGAGAGCCCACATAGAAGACAATCCCAAGCATAAAAAACAAAGCTGGAGGCATCACACTACCTGACTTCAAACTGCAGTAATCAAAACAGCATGGTACTAGTACCAAAACAGAGATAGAGACCAATGGAACAGAACAGAGGCCTCAGAAATAACGCCATACATCTACAATCATCTGATCTTTGACAAACCTGACGAAAACAAGCAATGGGGAAGATTCCTTATTTAGTAAACAGTGTTGGGAAAACTGGCTAGCCATATGCAGAAAGCTGAAACTGATCCCTTTCTTATAGCTTATACAAAAATTAACTCCAGATGGATTAAAGATTTAAACATAAGACCTAACACCATAAAAACCCCAGAAGAAAACCTAGGCAATACCATTCAGAACATAGTCATAGGCAAGGACTTCATGACTAAAACACCAAAAGCAATGGCAACAAAAGCCAAAATAGACAAATGGGATCTAATTAAACTAAAAAGCTTCTGCACAGCAACAGAAACTATCATTAGAGTGAACCAGCAACCCAAAGAATGGAAAAAGATTTTGTAATCTACCCACTGACAAAGGGCTAACATACAGAATCTACAAAGAACTAAAACAGATTTACAAGGAAAAAACAAACAACCCCATCAAAAAGTGGGCAAAGGATCTGAACAGACACTTTTCAAAAGAAGGCATTTATGCAGCCGACAAACATATGAAAAAGAGCTCATCATCACTGGTCATTAGAGAAATGCAAATCAAAACCTCATTGAGATACCATCTCACGCTTACTTTACTTTTAAACCTGATCTATAATTTGATTTTGTGTATATTGATTGTAGTTAACATATAGAGTGATAGAAAAGGTAAGGGGAAATTCCAGTGTTTTAAATAAGATTGCATCTTCACAGTCATTTTGAGTGATATCAAAAACTATTATGAAGGTTCATTAGAAAACCTTTTTATACTGTCCTTATGATATTAATGCATAAAAGTAATAGTGATTTTGTTTGTAAGAGAATTCTTATGAATTGAAGGTGTGTTTCCCTCTCAAAATTTATGTTGAATTTTGAAACCCTAACTACCAATGTTATGATATTTGGAGATGTGGCCTTTTGCACATAATTAAGTTCACATGAGGTCATCAGTGTGGTGTTCCCATGATGGTATTAGTGTCCTTAGAAGAAGAGACACAAGAGAGATTCTTTCTCTGTGTCCTCTTCATGAGAGGATATAGCAAGATGGACGTCTGCAAGCTAAGAATAGAGCCCTCACTAGGAACTGAAAAGGCTAGCACTTTAATCTTTGACTTCCCAGCCTCCAAACCTGTCAGAAATAAATGTCTGTTGTTTAAGCCACCCTGTCTGTCATATTTCATTACAGCAGCCAGTTGACTAAGACAGGTATATTGTAATTCTTAACTTTTTTTTTTTGGCCGTAGAGTCATGAATTACAGAACAGTTCTTTACTGACACATTGTAATATTTAATTTCTTAACAATGTATAGAAGACTTTTCTCCACCACCCCAACTTATCTCATCAAGGAGTCAAAGGTGAACAAAGGTAAAATCTTCAAATCTCTACGGAGTATTTAAGTGGAATTTACCTTTTGAAAATGTTGATAACAAAGTCAAACAAACTGCACCTGTGGGATGAAGTCAGCCCATGGGCCTATATGACTTTTAAGCTAGAGTTTCATGTGAAGGGCATGCTTATATAACATTTTATTTCTTACCCATCAAATTCAGACTTCAAAATATATGTATTTAGAGCTTGCAAATTAAAATATATGTATAGAGATAAATATATATGCGTGTATATGTATAAAAACATATATGTTCAATGCTCCTGAACATAATAAAGAACATCAAAAATAGAAATTGCTTTGGTTTAAAATAGCTGCAGCATATTTTTAAAATATTCATAACAATGTTTATTACCTAAAGAAGTAAGCAACTACAAACATTAAGAAATTTTACAAAATAAGTCATCACCAAGACTTCACAGGAAGAATTTTTTGAACTAGATTGGAAAACAAAAATAAATAGAAAAATCCTCTCTTGAAGTATATCATCTTTCTTTAGTAATTTCAACAATTATTGAAGTGACTTTAACTAAATTACAGAGCAAAAGCTTTTGAAATCTAAATAATATTCTCCTGAGATATAACCTAAATTGATTAGGAAAGGTTTTTATCTGTATAATAATTGAAGAATATTGTCAATGCAAAAAAAAAAAGTGACTTTAAATGCAATTTAGCACAGACATAAAGATATACTCTAGTCTACTGAGGAAGGTCTACTTAATATTATTGATTTTTTTCTTTAGTTTAAATTCCCTAGTCTCAATGGTCTTTTATCATGTTTATTCAGAGGTGAATAAAGGTCAAAATTCAATTTCACTGTATCTTTTAGATTATTATTTATAATAATATCCTGGAATATCAAATATCATTAGTTACCATTTTACAGTTTCGACTCAGGAAGCAAGCTTTAGAATTTTTTCCAGAGGAAATGAAATTCCCCATTCATTTTATGTAGTTTCTATATTTTTCAACAGGTGAAATCATTACTGAGGGAGATAAGCAGTAGCAGTGTTTACTGTTATAAAGCTATGAGTGGGTTTTAAAAACAGAAATAACTTTTGATTTTTTATTGCTCAATAATTACATAGCTCTTTTATTATAGAATGGGGGAAATTCATTTTATGTATATGTCCTTCCACATCCCACAAAAGATTTTATGCTCTTCCTATAAAAAAAATGCATGATTTAAACATTTGAAAACAGTTTAGCCACTTGAACATTTCAGAGAAGCCACAGGATAAATTTCTTATTTCTTCAAATCTACATGTAATATTTTATGTATTTATTACATAACATATGATGTTTTACAGTAAATATACATTGTGGAATGGTTAAATTTAGCCAGCTAAAAAAGGTATTACTTCACACAGCTATCATTTGTGTGGTGAGAACACTTAATGCTTTGTATTCTTTACTCCCCCAGCTTTATTGAGAATGAGTTGGCAAACAAACATGTATATATAAATTGGACCACATGGTGCTTCCATGGATGTATGCATCATGAAATGGTTACTGCAATCAAGCTAATTCACAAAGTTTTGTACTTTGAGTGCCTTTCATCCTTGGGTTTTGATTACTCCTTCCTTTACTACTCGAATCAGAATTGAGAACTAGATTTAAGCACTGACAAAAATAGGCATGCCAAAGAAAAGAAATACTCAAAAATATTGCAAAAATTTAGTATTACTTTTATTATTCATAGCTTTTAACCTGAGAAACATTTATGAATTTGTGTTCTTAGGTCTCCCTACTCCATCTGCTTACTAAGTGCTAATCATTACATTGCTAATCACTGTTTAGCAACAGTTGACAGATAGATTCGATTTTATATATCTATAGACACAAATCTCTCATTACCTTTCTCTTGCTTTCTCTCTCTCTCTCTCTCTCTCTCTGTCCTTCTATTTGTATATATTTCTGCCTTAGTTACTACTGGTAATATTTCTACTTTTCATTTTTGGTTAATATTATATAATCAATGAACATAGATAATTATATCATAGAGAGGTAAGAGCTAAAGTTGTACATTAGTTTTATACAGATATAGGACTTATAAAATATAAATATTTCCCAGTTATTTGATATTTCTCTGTGAACTTGCCTATTATGTCTATGATTTTGAACAAATACTCCCACTTCTTTACTTTTCTAATATAAAACAGAGACCACACATATTTCTTTCCTCTCATTAAACATTCTTGTTTTATATATTTCCTTAAAACTGCCACAAATATCCTTTGCCTTTCTAATATTTAAATGGCCTTAATAATTTTTTCTTGTCATTGATTGTCAAATACAGAACATATTTGGTCAATTCCTAAATAATTATGTTTCAAAAGTTGTATATGTAATGCCCATGTCATATATAAATAACAAAACCCTCAAAATAAGTGGTCTTTAACTGCTCAAGAAACTATTAACTAGGTTGGATAACATGCTCTGCCTCCTGCCACTTGAAGGTCATGCTGATTTTATTGATCTGGTTTTCTCTTTTTTTCCCATTAGCTTTTCCTTTAAAGGCAATTGTGCTGAAGAAGTAATAGTATTCACTGACAGCTTTCTGCTCCATGTCACCCTTGGAGATCTTTAGTTTGCTATGGTGTTTTCGTGGTTTAGGTTGCTAATGAGCTGTCTTCTTCTAGCTGATTGTCAGTTCATAATACTATGCTGATTCTGCAAAGCTGTCCCTAATCTCCTTATGTCTGAACTGGTAAAGAATGCTTAACAGCTTTCTAGAGTATCTCCATTTCTGATATCTAAAGGACTTGTGATGATGCCCTTGGCTTATCGGGCTGGAAAGTTTTCTTAGACAAACTAAGGAATGGGAATCTATCATGGTCTTCTGAATATTTTGTTGCCTTTTTGTAAGTGGATATACAAAAATAATTGGATAAAATCAATCTTACTCTGCACTTTTATAAACTTTCTTTGCAAAGAAAGATAGTTTGTGAGGTATACTGATACAATACTCAATGGATGGGTAGTTCATATAACGTATAGCATATAGCCTTACAAAAATGAGATGTTAAGTATTGCTGTAAAAGAATAATTCATATTTAAGACAATCAATGTCATATATAGTTATTATAAACTTTTCCTATAAAAAATATAACATCTTAGTCATACTGGCTTAAATAATAAAGGGAAGGTTGGTGAGAGTATAAATTAGTTCAACCATTGTGGAACACATTATGACAATTCCCAAAGACCTAAAAACAGAAACACTGTTCAACCCAGCAATCCCATTACTGAGTATATACCCAAAGAAATATAAATTGTTCTACCATAAAGACACATGCACTTGTATGTACATTGCAGCACTATTCACCAATAGTAAAGACATGGAATAAACCAAAATGCCCATCAATGATAGACTGGATAAAGGAAATGTGGTACATATACACCATGAAATACTACATAGCCATAAAGAAGAACAAGATTATATCCTACACAGGAGCTTGGATGGAGCTGGAGGTCATTATCCTTAGCAAACTGAGACAGGAAGAGAAAACCAAATACTGCACGTTTTCACGTGTAAATGGGAGCTAAATAATGAGAACATATGGACACATAGAGGGGAAAAACACACTCGGGCACACTGGAGGATGAAGACTGGGTGGGAGAAGGAAGAGGATGAGGAAAAACAACTAATGGGTATTAGGCTTAATACCTGGGGGATAAAATAATATTTACAACAAAGCCCCATGATATAAGTTTACCTATATAACAAACCTCCACATGGACTCCTGAACTTAAAAGTTAAAAAAAAAAAGGCCACTGGAATTCAGTAGTAGTAATGTTGCCTCCTGGCTGTGTGCTCTTCAAGCACAGAATGGTCTTTAGGTCTTGAAAGTGGAGTAGATGGAAGGAATTGCATGAGCAATGCTGGACGTGCTAAGCATTTGCAAGGGTAACAGAATAGATAAATTTTCATGGAGAAAGTTTACATGGAACTTGGGTTTATTAAAGGAATTATAAAGAAATCCAGGAAAAAAATCCACCATCTTCTCTCCTCCCTGACTCCTAGAGCCACCACTGAAATCTGTGTCTTCCTCGCATTTTCTCACCTGGACTATGCAACAACTTGCTAACTTCAGGTCTCAACCCAATCAGCTTAAATGTCACTACTTGTGAGAGGCCTTCTCTGTTCCCTTCCCAAACTTGTTTTCTTCCCTGCTCCCTTTGTTCACTTCCATCATGGATTTTTGATTATGTTATTGACTTGATTGGAAGGGTTGACATTGAAAAAGAACTGTAGGGAGCGAGTCGATGGTTTAGCTAGGGAAAATATAAAGACCAGAGAAGTCTGTTAAGAAGTGATGGTTTAGGTATGTAACCATGTGAACTTTGCTTAATGCTGTTGAGGAAGTGAAAATGGAAAGAGAGGCATAAGGTTTAAGAAATGTATTCTGTGGGGTATACAGCACATGCTAGAATTACTAGAATTTATAGTTATGACCTCTGATGTTTTATAGACTAAAATATTGTATTTAAATACAAAATAATAATAAGGGAAATTACAAATCAAAAACTGTCAAATCCAGTGTTAGGGAGGTCCCCCCACAATTCCTTTTTGGATTTTTTGACTTTATCATTGGCTTTCCTCATGGAAACTGACCCAGGTCTCATAAATACCTTCTTTATTTGATTGCATAGCATAAATTGCATGTTAATCTCTGCATTTCTCACTCCAAGAGATAGAAAGCATGAGTTAAAATTGAATTAAACTGGCTGGGATACGGATTTAGTTTGCCTGAAACCACACTGCATTCAATCTAATATTAAGAAAGAATGGCAAATAGATACTAGAGATTCAGCTTCAGCATGGCTGGGCCTCTGAAGAATGCAGTGGGAAAAAAAATGTGATGCTTCTCAGCTTTTTTACTCTATTTCTACCTAACTGTTCAATTCACTCTTCCATCTTCTTCATGTGACCCTGACTGTGCAGGGGTAAAAATAACTGATGTGACTATCCATGCCTTCTGAATGACCTATGTTTAAATGCCAGCTCTTTGTATTGTGGGGCTTTTGTGGATAGCACGTGTTTAAATATAAAGTATGTGGTCTTCACTAATATAGTTTTAATTTGTTGTTTTGTTTTGTTTGTGTATTTCTACTGAACCAAACACAAAGTACTGTACTCTTTCTTCTGTGTTTGATTATCTCTGCATATTGATTTATTCCTCCTTTTTTCATTAAGCTCTCAAGCTTAAATTAGGGTCACATTTCTCTGGAGAGAATCTGCCTCTGCTTTTGATTGTAGCTAGGAGCATCACCAAATTGGAAACTCCTTGTTTGCACTAAGTCATCTGGCTCAGTGATTGTGATAGATGAGGAGAGAGGAAAGACAGAGAGAGAAAAAAAGAGAGGAAGTGATCAACATATTCAGGTTCAGATATCTTTGCTACTTGATAAAGGTTTTCTGTTCTGATACCACTCCTCCTCTTAGTGTTCTGTGATGTTTGTCCTCAGAGAAACTCATATTTTCCTCTCTCCAAAATGTGCCTGTCGCTTGCTTCTTGGTGCTCCCAGATCCCAGTATAACAGTTCGCATTTCCAGGAGAAGGCAGTTCTTGGACTCTTCCCTACCACTTGAGTACCATCAGTACCTCAAACTGTGGCTTCTGAGGGCCCTAGTTAGTCTCTTGGGTAAGGACTCTCAGAGTATCAAACACATCAAAGTGACCTAATTCAAATTAATTTCTCATGTGATGGTCTCATATGGGCCTATATGACCATTTCTTACATTTATCTAACCTTAATGTAATGTTTGCATAAAAATGCTTCTATTATACCAGTAATGATATCTAACTCTTAAAGAACTTTGATCTGGAAGGGTTTATTATAGCCACTTATATATTGAATCAACAATCCATAAACTTGCAGAGCACATATTGGGATTGCCAAATGCAATTTAAATTTTGTAAAGAGTACAATCAATAATATTGTAGTGAAATGTCCTTATGGTGAATTTTTTACTTTATTAGGATTTTCATGTTCAAAAACTATGTTTTCTTCAAAAAGTGTTATTTTAGATAACACTATGTATGTATTTAGCTTTGCATTAATTCTTTATTCATGATGATAAGTTGAATTAAGGACAATATAAATTACAAAGCATATGAAATCATATAATAGATCTAAAATATCCAAGGAACAATAAGTTAAAAATTTTAGAGGTCATGCCTAAATTAAGATATTAAAATGAATAAACACATATTTGTTTTTATTTTATTTTTAAATACTATTTAGCATGATGCATTTAAGTAACTTGTGTTTGAAGTGACTATAAGCAACTGATTCGTTTGTTTAAAACATAAAATCAATTTTATACATGTTCATCTTTAAGTTAATTGAACAACACAGAGTTAAAATAAAAACTGCCTACTTTCGCAAATGAATATTTATAAGATATACGAAAACAGGTTTTGACAGGCGTCCCCTGGGAATTCCTCATTAATATACTACATTGACATATCAAGAGATTTAAAAGTATGTTTTCTATTACCATCATATAATCAATAACCTATTAAGAAATGATGAATAAGAAATATAAACATTAATCACAAAATTGTTTACCTGGGGAAGACAAAATAGTTTATGAATAAAAGCTCTGGATTTGAGTTATTTTCTCTTCATATACTTCTTAAATTTTGGTCGTACTTTTGATAACATCTTAGAAGACGGCTTGGTAGGAACTCTCTGTCAAATCCCTTCCATTTTTCCTTGGACTCTTAAAAATAATAATGTCAAATTTCAGAAAAAAATGTGTATTAGCTAGCAAGTTAATATTTTATAAAAAAGTTTTTTAAAAGTGCAGATTTCCTACAAAATATAAAATGAATGCATAGACTTGGATTAACAAATTTAAGGCAATTTACTTTGTACATTGAAGACCATGAGTAATGATAAGAAAGGGAGTTATGACACAAGAAAATGACAAAAACTCTTTGAATAAGCTCACACAAATGTATGTTAAGGATCCAGAGGTCTTAGGTATATGCAACTGTAGGAATAAAAGTGGAATTTAAATACAAAGGCCCAGATTTTCATTGTGAGTCTGTTTAGGAATAATGTCACACAAAGAACCAAATTCAGTTCAAATGATTGGTCTCCAGTTATAACATAAGGCACAATTATTGTTTTTCAATAAATTCTTTACTCTTCAGCATGGTGCAATATACATATACAAAGGTAAAACCTCACATAGAACAGAAAAGTTCTGAAAGTTCTTGAGGTGACTTTTATTGCAGCAGCAGAAGACTTTTAAAAGCCAACCACAGGATCTTCAAGGGGTTTTCCATGAGTAAAGTGTATATGCCAATGCTTCAGTAAGTAGAGACAGTACCTATTATATCTCACTATGTAGACAAGGAATAGTAAGTCCTTGAACATAGTGACATTTCATTGATTACAAATTTGATAACTTTTGACATGTGAAGGTGAGAATATTGAGATACATTTAAATAAACGTTGAAGTAAATACTGGGCTATGTTTTAAAAAAATGTATTTGAGACCAGGCATGATGACTCACATCTGTAATTCCTGAACTTTGGGAGGCTGAAGAAGGCGGATTACTTGAGGTCAGGAATTCAAGACCAGCCTGGCCAGCATGGTGAAAACCTGTCTCCACCAACAGAACTCACAGATTATTATCTGGGTGTGCTGGCACACGCCTATAATCCCACTTCCTAAGAGGCTGAGGCAGAAGGATTCCTTGAACTCAGGAGGCAGAGGTTTCAGTGAACCAAGATCATGCCATTGTACTCCAGCCTGGGTGACAGAGTGAGACTCCATCCCCCTAAAAAAAAATGTGTTTGTTAGGGCTAATGTTAAAAAACATACATTCACTGCTACAATGTCTAATTTTTTACTAAAACATTTATTTTATTTTATAGAAACCTGATTATTTGAGTGAGTGTATTTTACACTGAAGTATGTAAATATATCCATGAACTAGGTTATTAATTGAATTTTGAAATCCTAATATTGACAGAACTAACATTACAAAGAGATGTGTGACTATAAGGCATTTCAGGTAGTGGCTACTTAATTTGGAAACTGTCTCTTCAGGCTAGAAGAGGTTTCTTGACCCTGAAGGAGACTTTTGATGAGATTTGAAGGCTGCAGTGAATGTTCTCTACCAGATATTTCTTCATATTTTGTAATATTACTGAGTACATGAATTATTCAATTCTTCTGAATTATAAGGTTCAATACTAATTTCAGTTTTAAAACACAAAATGTCTAGATAAAAATTATTTCTTACACCTTAGTGAGTTATGAATAGATGACAGTAAGCTGTTTAAATTATTTTGACCAATTCAAGTAGTAGGTACTTAGAACAAAAGTGGAGTGTGCCTACATATGTGCAAATAATTATTTCTGTATAAAATAAGTACATATAATATTGATCAATAAAATTAAAATTCCCTAGACAATGTTTAATTCTTATTATTCAAATGTATAAATATTCTGAGATATTTTTAAGGAAGTGTTCAGAGTTTTAGCCTATGAAATACAGTTGTTCTGTTGAGTGAATATCTATTCACATCACTCTTATACAAAAACATATGAAAATCACACATTAGAAAAATTTTTGGTATGGAATAGTAGTGAGAGCAGCAGGAGGTAGACAAATGAAACTCTAAACTCCACCAGTAAAACCCCACCTTCTAGCCAAAGACAGTTTAAAGCCTAGCTACAAGTCCCAGATACATCCATGGGTCAGAATGAGAATCTCTCTTCTCCTTTGGTGTGATTTTCCCTGATTGATTCTCAACCTTTTCCTGTTTTACATATACCTACCCTTCCCTAATTGGCTTTTTACACTGCCATGCCCACCTTTGAGTGGTGACTTTGTTTTACTTTTTTTGTCTACTCACAAACCAATCAGCATGCACTCCCCTATTCTGAGCCCATAAAAGCCCCAGACCCAGCCACACTGGGAGAGAAACCACTGACTTCAGGTGAAGGATAAACCCTTCATCCCCTCATCCTTATTCTGCTGAGAGGTTTTCCATCACTCAATAAAATTATTCTCCATGCTCCTTGCTCTTCAACTGGCAGCATATCCACATTCTTCTTGGATGCAGTATAGGTGTAGGTGACAGGGGATTGGAGGCAGCAAATCACATTGCCGTGTGTGTACCTATGCAACAATCCTGCATGATCTGCACATGTACCCCAGAACCTAAAGTACAATTAAAATAAAAAAGAACTAGAGAACTGCTGAACCCAGGTCTGACTATAACACAGGTGGATTGGGGTATGCCCGGTCCAGCCATGGGCTGAGCTGGTGCACAAGCCAGGTGTGGCCATGGCAGGCCAAGTGAACAGGCCATCTCCTGTGGCAGGTAGTGTGGCCGAGCAAGGGAGGATCATTGTTGGCCAGAGGTTCCTGGCTGGCAAAGTGACTGAGAAAAAACCTGCATTAGTAGAAATATTCAGAGAGAGAGATTGTGGAGGTAGGGGTAGAGTCTCTAATGGTGTATAATAATTCACAGATGGAAAAAATTTTGAAGCAGGAAATCAAGAAAGAGACAAGCTAAATATTAAGATATAAAGACCAAGATAGAAAATAAAGATACGTTTCCATCAAATTCCCCTGCTTTAGACAAAGTTGGTGGAAGATCAGTACTTTAGAAGTTTTCTCATGAAATTATAGTTACTTTATAAACTGAAAAGGTGAACTTTTGGAAAATATTATAGCAGACACCAATTACTCACCACCTCAATGCAATACATGTTACAAATATTATATTATTATATGAGAGATTCATTTTCTTATAATAAATTAAAGGTAAATAATATACTTCACAGTGAAATTTTCCTTTAAAATCTAGAAAGAATCAAGAAACATCATTCCACCATTTCTCTTTAAAAGTATTCTAGATGGCACATTGAGAGCACTGGGACATGGAGAATAATAAAATAATTAATGTCTTAAAGTGAAAATTTTGGAAAGGAAAAATAAAAATGTATAAATAACAAACAATTTGTCTATAAACAAAACTCAAGACTGTCCCTACAGGAACTACATATTAGTTTTATATTGTTTTGATTTGTATCTACTCTAAAGTTCTGGAAATAATTTACATCCTATTTAAGTGGATCTTCTGTATTCTTATCCATTTATTACTTGGATTTTTAAGTTAAAAATTATCTGCATATGTGGACAATTATTTTTAAAATCAACACTTTTCAAAACTGTTTTAATACATTTTAAAACTAAAAATCCCTTAAATTTTGAAAAATTACTATAAAATCATATGGAATATTTTTCTCTTAATATACTGTCTATTCCAAGCACTGCTTTATTTACATATTTGCATCTATATTCATAAGTAAGATAAGGTGTCTATAATCTTTTTTATGCTAATTTCATCTGGTGTTGGTATTAAAGACATGCTGGCTATATAAAATACCATGTTGAGTTTTCTATGCCCTAAAATTGATTGAAAAGTCTTTGGGGAGATCCATTTTTTAAACAAAACTAAACTGTGAAACCCTTAAATATTAGTTTCTCTTTTAAAACTCTTAAGTCTAGATATAGGGTGATATCATCTGCAAACAGGGATAGTTTGACTTCCTCTCTTCCTATTTGGATGCCTTTATTTCTTTCTCTTGCCCAATCGGCCTGGCCAGCATTTCCAATACTATGTTGAATAGGAATGGTAACAGATGACATCTTTGTCTTGGGACCATTTTCAAGAAGAATGCTTCCAGCTTTTGCCCATTCAGTACAATGTTGGCTGTGGGTTTGTTACAGACCGCTTTTATTATTTTGAAATATTTTCCTTTATTACCTATTGAGATGTTTAACATGAATGGACATTGAATTTTATTGGAGCTTTTTCTGCATCTATTGAGATGATTATGTTTTTTGTCAGAAAGACAAAACTTTGCAAGTTTTTGCTTATTTTTGTAAGCTTAAAATTAAAACAGTTAAATTCATGAAATATGTATGTACTTGTGCTCTCTCTTTCCTCTCTCTCCTTTTTATGGGCTTACTAAATTTTATTTAACTTTTTAGGAACTATCTTTCAGATTTATTCTTATTTATTATTATTTAGTCATGTTAATGCCATTTTTAGAGTTAATTTTCTCTTCATACTTATACACTTTCTTTTTATCTTTCAATTATCTGAGAATAACTGTTTTCTTTAATATTACAGACATTTAAAATTATTGTTTTTCTCTGAAAACAAGTTCTGGAAAAGCCAAGTTTCTAGTATGTTCTAGCAAGGTTGGAAAAAATATTTTTTATTATCTTCTGAATTAAAGATTATCTAGTAATTCATTTATTTTCATATAGTTACTGTTACTTTTATGCTTACTATTTGCCACAATTTCTGTCTTAGATATATCCTAAGAGTTAGAGATGGTTTTTCTTTCCATGTTCCAAATTATTAGCCATTTTTTGTTTTCAATTTTTCTAAACAGATTAAGCACTCCACATGTTGCGACAGCTAGGATTTTTGGAGTTGTTGCATCCCTGAAATACATTAAACAATGTATCAAACAACTAGTATCTTATAGTGTTGTAAATAATATTTTATATTATTTTTTTCTAGACCTTCATACAGTTGATCAGATTTAAGTATGGCATATTAGTGAGCAAGCCTTGTGGCACAGGCTTACTGTCTAATTCTCTCTCTTGTGCTATTATTACATGTTGAATTTCCTTGTGCCTAGTGGAATATATAAGAACTAACACACCCATCCATGATACAAATAAGGGGAGAGATATTTTCTTATTTTAATTAGCTATAGTTATATTTCCATCAAAAAGCTGCTTTAATGATAGTAAGACCTCAACCCTCTTGGCTGTTCTAATCCAAGCTCGTGAGCTCCAGTGAAGAAAGTACAACTCATAAGGGGACTTCTCTCCATGACATATGTGTCCATGGTTATCAAAGGATTGTGTAGTTTATGGAGTGTATGGTTCTTTCTGAAATTACAAGCACTCATAACACATGGGTTGTGTGATCTGTTTACACAAGAGACAGAAAGGAAAGGCCAGCAATTTAAATGAATTTAATATGAACAAATCTAATTTTCAGGACATGATTAATATAGAATTAAGATTAATAAATACTTCCTTTGTCTCTTGGCATTACTCAATTGCATAATAAGAGTAAGCACTTTAGTAAAAAACATTGAACATATGCTTCTGATTATTCAGAAATTATTTGAGACTTTACTAGCTTTGTTAGAAAGGTAAGGGCAAGATCACATTACGTTAGAGAATAAGATTATGTGTTTGATCTAATAACTTGTAAGAGAAATTAAAAATATAAGCAGCAAGGTATATAGTATATATGTGGTGGAACTTGTGATAAAATGCTATGTAGGCTACAATACTAATGAAAATCAACACTATTTACTTATGTAAATATTACATATATTCAGAAATAAGATTGAGATGACCAGGAGAATGTTTCTACTCAAAATATTATATTATGAGGCAAATTGGTTCAAAGGAAGCACTGAAATGAGGATATAGAATTACAAAACTATTATTACAAAACCAAATATCCTAATTTATTATTTGTTAAAATGAAAAGAAAACACAGATCATAAATCTCTTTTGTATTTGATGCCAAACTTGGGAGGACAAAAATTGTTTACCCAATAGTGTGACTATAAAAATTGTAAGACTGATGATTTTTCTTGGTCTCAAAAGTAAAGGGGCATGTAAGGAGATGATTACACAAGAGTAACTGCAAGTGATATTAATTTCTTAAGTTAAATTTATTATTTTTTGTAACCTACTGTTATGAAATTGTATTTAAGGCATTTGTGTCCAGGAATTAAAACAAACAAACAAACAAACCCTGTGCTATTCTCTAAGTGAACACAAAAATGTGTGAACAGCTTCCATGGAAAACGACCATTACTAGCAAGATAAAATGACTTCAGTGATTAATTTAAAATTTGCTGTAATCAACAACGTTTGCAAGGAATTTAGTTTGCTGAAGCATAGGACAACAATTTTTAATGGATAACTTACTAAATGTAAACTTACATTGATTACCCTACCATGATACAAATTACACATCTTTATTTTCTAGACGGAAGACATGTAAATACTGGCTTAAGTGTCTCTTTAAAATTAAAGGATAATAAATGGTCTCTCACTAGATATCTGCCCTCAGTTTAGATCTTCTTTTCTCCTGCTAAATACACGACAACCCATTGAGAAATTACTCCTCTTTTGTTGGTTTGCTAAGTATAATTTATTACGAGTAGGTGGTGATTTTTAAAAACCAATTTAGCTTTTTTATTGCTTCAATTAAGACAAGTATATAATTAATCTCCTTTAATCTGTTAATGCATTCATTTATATATAGAATCTCCCTTCCATAATGTGCAGGTACTTAATGCATTGCTGATATCACTCTCTTAATATTTAAAAATAATGAAGGACTATGTTTCTAATTGAGATTGGTCCACTCTTTTCCATTGCAGCAGTCTTCTTCTTCAGGTTTTCTAAAAATGTCTCACTAGTCTCATACAAGGCAGTAAAATTCCTGCTCTTGTTTCTTGACCACTTTCTATAAATAGAAAATATCTGTTTCTTGAATGGTTGGTAGAACTGGCTGATGAAGGTGTTTGGTTTAGTACAATTTAGGTGCCTTGCCTAATTTTTTTCTTAAGCCATACAGAATAAATTGGGTAGTATCCCCCAACCAAATTTATGTCCACTTTGAAATCCAGACTGTGATCTTATGTGGAAACAGGACAGCACATTTGCTGATATGATCAATCACTTACAATGAAATCACACTGGATAAAGACACATCCTGAATCCAGTGTCACTGGTGCCCTTAGAAGAGAGAACATGGCCAGGCATAGTGGCTCATGCCTGTAATTCCAGTACTTTGGGAGGCCAAGAAGATAGGATCACCTGAGGCCAGGAGTTTGAGAACATCTTGGCCGACATAATGAAACCACGTCTCTACTAAAAATACAAAAAAAAATTAGCTGGACGTGGTGGTGCGTGCCTGTAGTCCCAACTACTTGGGAGGCTGAGGCCCGAAAATTGCTTGAACCCAGGTGATGGGGGGTTGGCAGCCTAAGCGACAGAGCAAGATTGCATTTCAATTAAACAAAAGAAGAGGAAGAAAAAGAGAGAAAACACAGTCACACACACATTTCTAATAAATGAATTTGAGGAAATTGTTATTTAAATATTTGTTAATGGCAATGTGAAGTATTTTCCATGATCATTTAGTTATAATGATTTACAAATTTAGTTAACATCACTGTAATATATTAATAATTTAGAAAACCTTTTTTAATGGTTAAACACATGGCATTTAGGTTAAATGGGATTAAATTTCTGTAAATAAATTGATTTGATTTATTTTTCTTGTTTTCAGATAATTATTTTCTATGATAGTAACTTTTGTAAATTTAAGACTTGTTTTGCATTCAATGTAGCCATTTATGAAAAGTTTAATGTTTGTAAATTCTTATATGTGTGTTTTCTGTGTGTATATACATATATATATACTCAAAATAATGTATTACATATTATGTATACTGAATACTTCATAGTATATCCTCAAAAATACAATCATGTACATAAATACACACATATATAATGATTAAATCTACATACAAGTTTATGTTTGTTAAATATGTTTTCTAGAGCTCTATATTCTTTCTAAATTTAACCCAAGGTGATCTATAAAATACTGAGAAAAGTGTGCTAAAATTGCCCCACATAATAGTGAATAGGTTATTTTTCTCCGCTTATAGATTCACCATGTTACTTTCATACATGTTGATGCTACAGTATTTTTGTAATTATTTTTTACTTATTTCATGATATTGACACTTCCCTCCAAATCTTTTATAGCAGACTGTTTATCCTTGTGATGCTCATCCATCTTAAAATATTTTGTCATTTCAATAACTGTTAGCACAGTTTTCGTATGCTCTCTTTCACCCCTCCTACCACCACCCAATTTTCTACTTCTTTAGGGACTGTTGAGTTTTCCTTCAATTATATCTCCATCCTACTAGTTTTGAATCGATATATTTTATTTCTGTTTTTAGATCAGAGCTTTATTCCAATGATGCTCTGTGACACCAATCTGCAACAAATGAGTATTTATTGAGAACTCATGCTCAGATATTAATCTCCTTGGGCTTCAGGACAATTGGGTCAGGCCCACGTTGGTCACCTGCAGCTATGGAGCACTTTCTTTCATTTATCACTTTGTGTTAGCAAATATCATCTCTGTATGACCTATGATGGAAAAAGATTTAGAATCACTTATCTAGCCTATATTTTGAAAATGTATTTTTGACATAAGACAAATCTAAATTGAATCAGCTCTTCTGTTCTCAAAGTTAGAAAAATTTTGAATTTGACTAAGATAACATTCTGTTGCTTTTAAAAAAATCAGAAGCAATGAATAGATCTTATAGTAAAATAAAAAAGTACTTTCTTTAATATGTGAAAATTACAGGTTGTTACAGAAAAATATCTGTTTTTGCAAGGTTAATAATTTTTTTCTTTTGCATTTAAAAAAATATATTTTATTGCATTTTAGGTTTTGGGGTACATGTGAAGAACATACAAGATCGTTGTATAGGTATATACACGGTAGTGTGGTTTGCTGCCTTCCTCCTCATCACCTATATCTGGCATTTCTCCCCATTTTTAAGAATACAATCTATTTTTAACTATAGTCATCATGTTGTACAGCAAATCTGAATTTATTCTTACTCTCTAACTGAAACTTTGTATCCTTTGATCACCATCTCTCCAACCCTCTAACCAATCCTCATTTTACTTTATACATCATTATTGTCAAGTTTTTAAGTCTCTCAATGTGAAGTTCTTAGCCTCTTTAATGACTTAATGCAAAGCAAGTATTGATAATTTTGTATTTATGTTGTTTTCCAAAATTCTGGGAATTTTTCATTTATTTTCATCGATTTCAATATCACCTGTCAGTTCATATACTTTGGAAGACAGATTAGACATAAGTTGAACTTTTTCATGCTCTATGCCCTCTACTGTTTGTGTATGTGAGTTTGCAATTTCTGTACCTCTTAGGGCTACAATATAAATAATTTTATTGGATCCATATATATATATTTTTTTTTTATTTTACCTTAGATGTATATTATATCTGGCCTTTCTCCCCATGTAATCCCTCCCCACCCGCCCCACTCCCTGCTGTCCCTCCCCTACTCCCCCAACTGCCCCTAGTGTGTGATGCTCCTTTCCCTGATTCCATATGTTCTCATTGTTCAACAGCCACCTATGATTGAGAACATGTGGTGTTTGGTTTTCTGTTCTTGTGTCAGTTTGCTGAGAATGATGGTTTCCAGATTCATCCAAGTCCCTACAAAGGACACAAACTCATTGCTTTTTATGGCTGTGTAGTATTCCATGGTGTATATGTGCCACATTTTGTTTGTCCAGTTTATCATTGATGGGCATTTGGGTTGGTTCCAGGTCTTTGCTATTGTACACAGGGCTGCAATGAACATATGTGTACATGTGTCTTTATAGCAGAACATTTTATAGTTCTTTGGGTATATACCTAGTAATGGGAATGCTGGGTCAAATGGAATTTCTATTTCTAGGTCCTTGAGAAATCGCCACACTGTCTTCCACAATGCTTGAACTAATTTACACTCGCACCAACTATGTAGGAGTGTTCCTATGTCTCCACATCCTCTCCAGCATCTGTCGTCTCCAGATTTTTTAATGATCGCCATTCTAAATGGCATGAGATGGTAGCTCAGTGTGGTTTTGATTTGCATTTCCCTAATGACCAGTGATGATGAGCATTTTTTCTTAAGTTTGTTTGCCTCATGTATGTCTTCTTTTGAAAAGTGTCGGTTCATATCTTTCACACAGTTTTGAATGGGGTTGTTTGGTTTTTTTCTTGTATATCTGTTTTAGTTCTTTGTAGATTCTGGATATTAGCCCTTTGTCAGATGGGTAGATTGCAAAAATTTTTTCCCATTCTGTTGGTTGCCAGTTTGCTCTAAGGATGGTTTATTTTGCTGTACAGAAGGTCTGGAGTTTAATCAGGTCCCATTTGTCTATCTTGGCTTTTGTTGCCATTGCTTTTGGTGTTTTAGACATGAAGTCCTTGCCTATGCCTATGTCCTGGATGGTTTTGCCTACATTTTCTTCTAGTGTTTTTATGGTGTTAGGTTTTCAGTTTAAATTTTTAATCCGTCTGGAGTTAATTTTAGTGTAAGGTGACAGGAAGGGGTCCAGTTTCTGCTTTCTGCACATTGCTAGCCAGTTTTCCCAATACCATTTATTAAACATGGAGACCTTTCCCCATTGCTTGTTTTGGTCAGGTTTGTCAAACATCAGATGGTTATAGATGTGTGATGTTGCTTCTGAGGCCTCTGTTCTGTTCCATTGGTTTATGTCTCTGTTTTGGTACCAGTACCATGATGATTTGATTACTGCAGCCTTGTAGTATAGTTTGAAGTCTGGCAGTATGATACCTCTGGCTTTGTTCTTTTTGCTTAGGATTGTCTTGGCTATGCAAACTCTCCTGTGATTTGATGTGAAGGTTAAAGTGGTTTTTCCAGTTCTGTGAAGAAGATCATTGGTTGCTTGATGGGGATATTGTTGAATCTATAGACTACTTTGGGCAGTGTGGCCATTTTCACGACATTAATTCTTCCTAACCATGAGCATGGAATGTTTTTCCATCTGTTTGTGTCCTCTCTTATTTCTTTGAGCAGTGGTTTATAGTTCTCCTTGAAGAGGTCCTTTACATCCTTTGTTAGTTGCATTCCTAGGTAATTTATTCTCTTTGTAGCAATTGTGAATGGGAGTTCACTCTTGATTTGGCTCTCTGTTTGTCTGTTATTGGTATATAGGAATGCTTGTGATTTCTTCACATTGATTTTGTGTCCTGAGACTGCTGAAGTTGCTTATCAGTTTAAGGAGATTTTGGGCTGAGACAATGGGGTCTTCTAGATATACAATCATGTCATCTGCAAATAGAGAAAGTTTGACTTCCTCCTTTCCTAATTGAATACACTTCATTTCTTTTTCTTGCCTGATTGCTCTGTCTAGAACTTCCAATGCTATATTGAATATGAGTGGTGAGAGAGGGCATCCTTGTCTAGTGCCTGATTTCAAAGGGAATTCTTCCAGCCATTGCCCGTTCAGTATGATATTGGCTGTAGGTTTGTCATAAATGGCTTTTTATCATTTTATGATATGTTCTGTCAATACCTAGTTTATTGAGAGTTTTTAGCATGAAGGCCTGTTGAATTTTGCTGAAGGCCTTCTTTGCATCTATTGAGATAATCATGTGGTTTTGTCTTTGGTTCCAAATATGTGATGGATTATGTTTATGGATTTACGTATGTTGAACCAGCCTTACATCCCCAGGAAGAAGCATGCTTGATTGTGATGGATAAGCTTTTTGATGTGTTGTTGTAATTGGTTTGCCAGGATTTTACTGAAGATTTTTGTGTCAATGTTCATCATCGATATTGGTCTGAAGTTTTTTTTTTTGGTTGAGTCTCTGCCTGGTTTCGGTGTCAGGATGATGTTGGTCTCATAAAATGAATTAGGGAGGATTCCCTCCTTTTCTATTGTTGATACAATTTTAGAAGGAAAGGAACTGGCTCCTCTTTGTACATCTGGTAGAATTCAGCTGTGAACCCGTCTGGATCTGGACTTCTTTTGGTTAGTAGGCTATTGATTGCTGCCTCTAGTTCAGCCCTTGTTATTGGTCTATTCAGGATTTCAACTTCATCCTGGTTTAGTTTTGGTAGAGCACAAATGTCCAGGAATTTATCAATTTCTTCCTGGTTTACTGGTTTACGTGCATAGAGCTGTTTGTAGTAATCTCTGATTGTATTTTGTATTTCTGTGGGATCAGTGGTGATGTGCCCTTATCTGTTTTTATTGCATCTATTTGATTCTTCTTTCTTTTCTTTTATTAATCTGGCTAGTGGTCTATTTTGTTGATCTTTTCAAAAAACCAGCTCCTGGATTTATTGATTTTTTTGAAGAGTTTTTGTGTCTCAATCTCCTTCAGTTCAGCTCTGATCTTAGTTATTTCTTGTCTTCTGCTAGGTTTTGAGTTTTTTTGATCTTCCTCCTCTAGCTCTTTCAATTTTGATGATAGGGTGTCAATTTTAGATCTTTCCTTGTTTCTCATGTGGGCATTTATTGCTGTAAATTTCCCTCTCGACACTGCTTTAAAGGTGTCCCAGAGATTCTGGTAAGTTGTGTCTTCATTCTGATTGGTTTCAAAGAACATCTTTATTTCTGCCTTCATTTCATTGTTTATCCAGTTGACACTCAGAAGCAGGTTGTTCAGTTTCCAAGTGATTGTGTGGGTTTGAGTGTGTTTTTTAATCCTGAACTCTAGTCTGATTGCGCTTTGGTCTGATAGACTGTTACTATTTCCGTTCTTTTGCATTTGCTGAGGAGTGATTTTCTTCCAATGATGTGGTCAGTTTTAGAGTAAGTGCAATGTAGTGCTAAGAAAAATTTATATTCTGTGGATTTGGGGTGGAGCATTCTATATATGTCTATTAGGTCCACTTGGTCCAGCTCTGTATGCAAGTCCTGGATGTCCTTGTTAAATTTCTCTCTCATTGGTCTGTCTAATATTGACAGTAAAATGTTGAAGTCTACCACTATTATTGTGTGGAAGTGTAAATCTTGTTTTAGGTCGTTAAGAACTTGCTTTATGTATCTAGGTGCTCCTGTGTTGGGGGGCATATATATTTAGCTCTTCTTGTTAGATTGATCCTTTTACCATTATGTAATATCCTTCTTTGTCTCTTTTGATCTTTGTTGGTTTGAAGTCCATTTTATCAGAGATTAGGATTGCAACCCCTGCTTTTTTTGTTCTCCGTTTGCTTGGTAAAACTTCTTTCATCCCTTTATTTTGAGTCTATATGTGTCTTTGTATGTGAGATGGGTTTCCTGAATACAGCACACCGATGTGTCTTGACTTTCTATACACTTTGCCACTCTGTGTCTTTTGATTGGGGCAGTTAAGCCGCTTATATTCAATGTTAATATCGTTATGTGTGAATTTGATCCTGCCATTTTTTTACTGGCTGGTTTTCTTTCCCATTAGTTGACTCATTTTCTTCATTCCATTTTTGGTCTTTGCCAACTGGTTTGCTTTTGCAGTGGCTGGTACTTGTTCCTTTCTGTGCTTAGTGTTTCTTTCAGGAGCTCTCATAGGGCAGGTCTGGTGGTGAGGAAATCTTTCAGTATTTGCTTGTCCATAAAGGATTTTATTTCTCCTTCACTTATGAAGCTTAGTTTGGCTGGATATGAAATTCCGGGTTGAAAGTTCTTTTCTTTAAGGATGTTGAATATTGGCCCCCACTCTCTTCTGTCTTGTAGGGTTTCTGCCAAGAGATCTGCTGTGAGTCTGATTGGCTTCCCTCTATGGGTGACCTGACCTTTCTCTCTGGCTGCGCTTAGCATTTTTTCCTTCATTTCAAAACTGGTGAATCTGACGAGTATGTGCCTTGGGGTTGCTCTTCTTGAGGACTATCTTTGTAGAGTTCTCTGTATTTCTTGAATTTAAATGTTGGACTACCTTGCTAGGCTTGGGAAGTTCTCCTGGATAATATTCTGGAGAGTGTTTTCCAGCTTGGATTCATTCTCCCCATCATATTCAGGTATGCCAATCAAGCATAGATTAGGTCTTTTAACATTATCCCATATTTCTTGGAGGCTTTGTTCACTTATTTTCACTCTTTTTTCTCTTGTCTTGCCTTCTCTTTTTATTTCATTGAATTGATCTTCAATCTCTGATATCCTTTCTTCTGCTTGATCAATTCAGCTATTAAAACTTGTGTTTGCTTCACGTAGTTCTCGTGCTGTGTATTTTAACTCTATCAAGTCATTTATGTTCTTATCTATATTGACTATTCTAGTTAGCATTAAGTCTAACCTTTTTTCAAGGTTTTTAGTTTCTTTGCATTGAGTTAGAACGTGTTCCTTTAGCTCAGAAAAGTTTGTTACTATCTACTTTCTGAAGTCTGTTTCTGTTAATTCATTGCCCTCTTTCTTCGTCATGTTGTGTTCTCATGTTGTTGAGGAGTTGTGATCCCTTGAAGGAGAAGAGGTGTTCTGGTCTTTGATGGTTTCATCTTTTTTGTTCTGTTTTTTTCCCATCTTCATGGATTTACCTGGCTGTGTTGTCAGGGAGTTGCTTGATTAGGTCACTTGTCTGCCTGCCGAGGTGCTACTGGGTTTCTAAGGACTCCTTCAGGTTACTAGGGAAGATTCCTGTACCTTTTTTGTTTGATACTGGGAGATTAGGCCCGCATCTTCCACTGACCTATAGGTGCTGCTGGGTTTTCAAGAATGCTGTCCCATTGCTATGTAGGCTTCCTGTGTTTTTTGTTAAAATATGTAACCCAGTCCCAGTCCCACCCACCTAATGGTGGGTTGTGCCCTTCCTCCACTGGGCTGGGCCATTCAGGGTTCAGCTTAGACTGTGGCACTGGCTGTGCAACCCTCTAGAGTCAGAGCTTCAGCCCTCTGGGATTTGCGGTGCAGGGTAGGGACCCGCCCAGCCATGCCCAGCTGTCTCCCCCTTTCAGCTTCTTCTCTCTGCGGTCATGGGGTAGGGGCCCACTGAACTGCTCCCACTTACAGCTCCCTCTCTCTCTGGGCGAGGAGAGGTGGTGATAGCTCAATCTGCAGGCTCTCCCAGCCAGCTTTTGGGCTTATGCATCTGTTTAGGTCTTTGCACCAAACCGGTACACCGTCCTGGATTATTATTCAACTCCACACTTGCAATTCCCAGTGCTTGACTGGCAAAGATCCTCTGGTGTGTGTATTGCTGAGGCTTTGGGAGAAGTGCTGTATATTGACCGGAGTGCCAGGGAGAGCCTCCAACTCGCCAATCAGATGCACTTTCTTGGTGAAGCAGCACCTCTCCCTGCCTCACTCTGCCTTTCCTGGGCTTTGCTCAGTGTAGGATCAGACCCATTAAAATGCCTCAGTTAGAGCTAGATCTCTGGATTTCTGTGTCTCTCTCGCTGGGTCATCTTCGAGAGTCTCTCTGGATCTGTATTTTTATCTACTAAGTTGAATTTCTACTAAATATCTCCTTTGAATGGTTTGTTTTATTTAAATGTCTATAGTTGACATCACTAGGAGCTCTTAGCAATGAGTTTAACACTCCTGGGTCTTCACTGAGAGAACTTCAGGAATAATGTATTTTATTCCAGTTAAGATTCTTGTTTTGTTGTTGTTGTTGTTTTCAAACTCTAATTCCAGAAATGACATTTTTCTCTTTTGTTCTTAAGATTGTATATACAAGGATTTCTGTAGTTCACATTGAGATTCTTAGCTTTATGTGTGAATCCTAATCATGTGCTACCAAAGTTATATTTCCCTGAGGTGCTATAACTTCTAATACTTGGTTGTTTACTCCTATACCCTTAGAATCTTTTCACATATAGCAAGACACAACAATCCTTGCCTGCCACATCTTGTATACATCTCTTAGAAAAAAATTGATAAGCTAACTTTGCTCTTGATCTCTAGATCTTAGAAATTATTTTTGCCATTTTGTGAGTTTGTATACAACCGAATCTATTGATATGCTCACCTATTTCTTCATACATTTGTTCATGTATTGGTTTGCTTGTTTATTGGTATCCCAGCATTTCAAGAACTTATAATGCATTTTAAAATTAATATATTTAGCATTCAATAAATAATTTTGCTAAATGTAACAGAAAATACAAATAATAGTACCTTGAACAGAGAAATGTTTTTCTATGTAATGTGAAACCAGAGGTAGACTAGATAGTTATGAGCCTTGATGTTGGGTTTAGGGATTTCTGAACAAATATCTCTTCACTTACCTGAATTTTTCTCTAATGGTTACATTCAGTTTCTCCAGATTTAGCAAATTAACTTTCTGTTTTAGTAAGGATAAAAGAGGTGATGCAAAGGGCAAAAGGGCAGAAGAGTATGTACCAACTAATTTTTTGGAAGTCTAACTCATTGATCTCTACTTATATGCTTTTGCTAAGAACTGAGCCACATAAGATCACCTCTAGTGAGGTAGCAATATGTAAATTTTTCTATATCTAGCTAAAGTCAGATTATGTTAGTGAAGAAGGAAAACACGATGACATTAGGAAATAAACTAGTAGTTGGTGACACATAATTATCAGCCGCATTGACAGAATTCTGTTTCCTCTATGTAGCCTTTTAGAATTTTTTGAAAAACTGAAAGTATGTGTTTATAATGGGATAGCATAGTGTATTTTCACTGTATATGGAGTTCTAGGTTGACTTTTTTGTGTGTGTGTCTTTTGTGATCTTAATGATGCTCTATCACTGTCTAGGGCCACAGAATTTTGATATAATTTAGCAGCCATTCAAATTGGTTCCCTGTAGATAGTGTGTCATTTTATGATTATTTTCAAAAGCTTTTTTCTTCTTTATGTTTTTTAGTACTTTGTGATTTGCTTAGGTATGCTTGATTGAAGTATAGTAGGTTGTCCAAAACAAACAGATTTTCACTTCCCTGTTGCCAGGAAAACTTGTACAGTTTCTTTAAATACTCTTTATATTGTGAACCAAGTAATAGTTACAAAGGAAAAAAAATCTTTTTAGAAGTGAAAATTGGAAAATGTGAAGTGTTGTAGAAGAAAACATATCAACATATTTGGGTTGTTTTCCCCCATTTGGGTAGTGGAAAGAAGATAACATTCTCTCTTCTAAATGCATGGTATGCTTTACCTTTAAATACACACCACTGACATAAGTTGTTTATTTAAAGGTAAAGCATACAGTGCATTTAGAAGATGAGAATTCAGCCCTAGAATAAGTCCCAGTGATATCCTAGCCAAATTATTCAAGGCCATCTTGGCTCCCAATGGGCCAGACTGAGTCTGTTTGAACGGCCAGAACCCATGCAAGGAGTCTAGGCTTTACAAGAGTTCAGAGAAGCTCTCAGTAGGGATGCTTGTAATTCCCTTTAGATAGGTAATAAAGCCAAGCTTGTGAAACTACTTAGACAAGCTGCAAAATACAAGTAAAACACAGGTGGAAATGCATTACCAGGAGATTTTCAGCCCCTGAACAGAGCATGAAAAAATTTATTCCTTATGTTGATAAAGAGTCAAGAAATCTTCCTGTAGCCATCACTAGAGATATAAATGCTGTTTTTCTAGTTGAGATATGAATCAACTCTATGTCTACAGTTTTTTTCAAAAACTTTCTTTAAATTATTATATTCTTAACAAGCCAGAAACAAACTAATATCCCCACTTTTGTTTTTCTGAAATTATTTATACCAAAGGTAATCAATGCTAATAGAATTGCACATGTCCTCTTATAGTCTTTATAATTAAATATACACACATACATTTTTACATACATTTTAAAAATTTTATGTAATTACACAAAAATGGATTATGCTTACACGAATACCCATTGCAGATAATTATATCATGTATAGAATTTCAATTTTATAAATACTTTATATTAAAACTAATCTTTGAATTCCATAATGTATTTAACAAAACATATATATTTTTAAAATTAATTTTGAGAAAGTTACAAATACAATTCAGAAGACAATTCAGAGGATCTTTTCAATCAATCAAGCTGAAGTTAGTCAATACTATCAGCAAAAAAAAAAAAACTTTATTTTATACTTCACACTATATAAAAATACTGACAATAGAAAGACCTGAATGTAACACCTACAAATAAGAAAAAGACATGTATTGGTTGAGGCCAGGAGCTCAAGAGCAACATAGCAACACCCTAGTCTCTAAAAAAATGAAACAAAAAAATCAGCAGGGCATGGTGGTGCATATCTGTCATCCTAGCAACTCAGGAGGCTCAGGAGTTCAAGGATGCAGTGAGTCGTGATGATGTCACTGTAATCCAGCATGGGCAACAGAATGAGACTCTGTATCAAAGAAGAGAAGAGGAAGAAGAAGGAAGAGGAAGAGGAGGAAGGAGAAAGAGAAAAGAAAGAAAAAAGAGAGAAAATAAAGAGAAGGAAAAAGAAGAGGAAGAAGAGGAAAGAGAAAAAGAAGAAGAAGAAGGAGGAGGAGGGGAAGGAGGAGGAGGAAGGAAGGAGAGAAAGAAAGAAAGAAAGAAAGAAAAAGAGAGTAAGAAAGAAGGAAAGGACAGAAAGAAAGGGAAGAAGAGGAAGATGAAAGAAGAGAAGAAGAAAGGGAAGGAAGAGGGGAGAAAGAGAAGTAAGAGAAGGAGAAGAGGAAGAAGAAGAATAGAGAAGGAAGAAGAAAGAGGAGAAGGAGAAATGGAAGAAGAGGGAAGAGAAAAAAGAAGAAAAAGACAATGAGAACGAGAAGGAAGAAGGAGAAGCGGAAGAGGAATAAGAGGAAAGAGAAGAAGAACAAGAGGAAGAAGAAGAAAAAGAGGAAGGAGAAGGAGGAGGAGGAGGAATAAGACATAGATGATGAAAGTGGAGGAAGAAGAATGAAAGAAAGAATGAACGAGAAGGAAGAAGCAGAAGGAGGAGAAACAAGAAGAAGAGGAAAGAGAAGAAGAGGAAGAAGAAAAGAAGGAGGAGGAGGAAAAGGAAAGAAAAAGAAAGAAAGAAAGAGAAAGAAAGAAAAAGAAAGAAAGGAAAAGGAAGGAAGGAAGAAGGAAGGAAAAAAAGCAGGAAAAGGAGGAGAAAGGAAGAGGAAGAAGGAGGAGGAGAAGGGGAAGGGGAAGGAGGAGGGAAGAAGATAAAGAAGATACAGATTAGGCAAGATATTGTCCCCAAATATATGTCTGGATGCAAAAAAAGAAAAAAAAACACATAAAAAATTTTTGACAACATTAGTCAGTAGAAAATAGCTAATTAACTCATAATGACATATCACTTCCTTCCTATTTGAATATCTAAAATTAAAAATATTGACCATATCCAGTGTTGATGAAGATGGGGAGGAAATAGAGCTTTCATACATTCCTTGTAAGATAAAACTGCTTTGAAAAACAATTTCGCATTTCTTAAAATGTTACTCACCTAGTATAAGATCTAAACACTCTGTTTCTCTTTTTATGCAAGATAGGTAAAGCCATATGCCCATAAAATGATTTGAACATGAATGCTCATAGCAGCCTTACTTGTAATAGTCCCAAACTGGAAACAACAAATAAAAAAATAAGATACATCGTGTTTGATTCATACCATGATCTCCTACATCTAAATAAAAAGAAATGTACTATAATATGTAAAATGCCGTGAATGGATCACAAAATAATTATCGTGAATGAAATGAGCTTTAAAAAAGAGTTTATTCCATACAATTTCATTCTTTTAAGAAAGTGTATCACTGATTGCCTGGTAACAGGAATAGTATATGTGAGGAGGGATTCCAGTGGGGAGGAGGGTCAAAGAGACTTTATAAGATAAATAGTATATTTATTATATTCATTGTGATGATAGTTTCTGAACTGTAAACTATGTAACAACTTGTTAGGTTGTATATTTTAAATATGTAAAGTTTATCGCCTATCAGTTATTCCTCAATACAGCTGTTAAAATGATGATTTATTTGAATAATGGAAAATAATTATTAATTTGAAAGAAGTGAGAAAAGTAGAAACATAATGAATTATAAAACAGGTAAAATTTAAGAAATAATTGCATGTCAGTAATTATATGAGATATAAAGATTCAAGTTCCCTACTAAAAATGATTGCCAAATTAAAGATAAAAGCAGTACTATGTTATTAATGTAATATCCGCTTAAAATGTGAGCACACAATGAATTTGAAAGCAAATTTCTATTTAAACACTATTTTCAAAAACCCCTTTAGCTACACTAAGTTTAGACAAAATAAGCTTTTAGGCAATATGTCTTAAACATATAAAAGGGACATTTCTCAAATTTAAAAGGGCTAATAGAGCTGAAAGTCATCAATTTCTAAATCCCAATGGCAGTCCCAAAATATAGAGAGTAAAAATTAACATAAATAAAGAAAGAAGACAAATCTAAAAATATGTTGGAAGATCTTTAAAACACATTTCTATCAAGAATTGTGAAGGATCTGAGACTTTACCTTTCTTGAAAGTGAAAAGATATCTGGATGAGAGACAAAAGACACTTTACTACAGGGAGCAATAGCAGTTGCTATTAAATAGGAGTTTAATATTAGTTTTGTTTTAGTTTTCCGTATCCTTGTTCTTACTTGGTGACACAAAGGCCTGGTAACCCTGCAGACAAAGTGGATTGTATAAAAGAGAGGAAACTAGGGATCAGGGCATTCATATCTTTAATAAGGGGTAGTGAGCCTGCTGGACCTTTGCCATAGAGAGAAACAGTATCTTTATTATCCGCGACAGTAAATAAACCTGCTGTTTTATTCTAGAGAGACATTTATCTTTATCTTCAAAGGCCATTCACTATACAAATATCCTTGAAAAGATGACCTAGAATAAAGGCACCAGAACCTTTGCCGAAAGAAGCAAAACATGAGAAATATGAGAGATTATGGTGATTTCTCTCTCAACAATCTCTTAGTGATCCATAAAATGAAAATAAAGAAGCAAAAGTAATATAGGAGTTTTGATCCACAAGATTAACAAATATCACTGAATTTACATATATAGAAATACAACACACTTATTTTCAAAGGCACTTTGAACATTTACTAAAATAGGCTACGTAATAGGTCATAAGGCAAGGCACAAAAAGACTTCAAAGTACTGAATAATTCCAAGTATGTTCTCTAACCAGAGTGGAACTAAGACAGTAATTGATAATAAATGAGACCAAAAAATTCCTAACACTAGAGGAATTAAACAAGAAACTATAAAAACACACGAATAAAAGAAAAAGTCAAATATATAGAATATATTTTTATTAAATGACACTGCTGAAGCATATCAAAAAGATGAAATGAAGCTATATTAGTTTGAAACAAAACAACATAGCTTTAAATACAAATATTTGAATATTACAGAAGTTAAAAAATAGCACCCTATGTTCAGATGTTAAAAAGAAAAATAGATACAAAAAATAAAATAGCGAGTAATAAGGATAAAATATTTTTTAAAAAATGAAAAAGACCAGTTGAGAGTTTTCATAAAGCAATAACGCAAAATAGTTTTTAAAAGATTAATACAAATAACAAGATACTACCAGATTTAAATAATTTAAAAAGAGAGAAATTAGAAATTAACATGATAATGGAATGGGGAACATTATTTCAGATATGCCAAACATTAAAAATATAATAAGATAAATTGAATGTAATTTTATTTATATATCTGGAAAAATAATTCAATGCCAACTTTTTAGGGTACACATCAAAATTAGCACAGGAATAAGTGTAAAATCTAAATCATACATGTATTTTAAAAGTATATCGAGCAAAACTTTTTACATAGAAACTCTATGTCTATAACATTTAGGTTTGAGTTATTTAAAAAAACTATTATTCAATGATAAATGTAAAAAAAGAAGTTTATATTCTAAAAGGGCATATATCAAAAGTTTCTACTAAAAGCAAACAAATACAACGTTTTATTTAATTGTTCAATATTAAAAATTGTTCAATATTAAAAATTTCCCCTCAGAATGAGACTGAAATATTTCTTACCTTCATTCTTATTCAACATCATACTCTGTTTCCCATTCCATTCATGGACTCAGTGCATAATATGATACAAGAATTAAAAGAAAGAAAAAATTGTTACCAGAAATATAACTTTGTCATCAATAAATGTAAAAAAAAGAGATAATAAACTTACTAACTGAATCAAAAAATATATAGGATATAAAGTTATTGTAAAATAAAATGTCTTGATTTAAGCTCATATTAAGAAGATAAAATTTTAAAATAATAATACTTAAAATAACATTAATTGCATAAAATTATTTGAAATTGATGATTTAGAAAAATATGAATCCTCTATGAAAACACATATTATCCTTTTAAAAATTATAAAATTATAAAATGGAGGAATATCTTCCGTCGTGGACTACAAGATTTAATCCCCTACATGTGAATTTCCTCCAAACTGAAAAGGAGATTCAGTACAATGACAAAGAAAATCCCAGCAGGCTTATCTGGGGGAAAAATGGTAAAGGAGAAGATTTTACAAACTGATTTTAAAATGTATATGGTAATGCAGAAATTAAGAGTAATCAGGAAAATTATGAAGAAGACATTTATTGGAAATACACTAATGGATAAGAAGATTTCTAATAAATCAACACAAAATTAACCTGACACCAAGAGCACAACAAAAAAAGAAAACTACAGGATGGTATCCCTGATAAACAAAGGTACAAAAATTCTTAAAAAAAATACTAGCAAAATAAACTCAGACACATATTCCAAAATCATTCACTATAATCAGGTGATACTTATCATAAGGATGCAGGGATGATTCTATGTATGCAAATCTATTAATGTGGCATATCATGTTACCAGAAAAAATAACAAAAATCAAGAATTGTCTGAAACAGCATTTGACAATATTCAGCAGACATTCATGATAAAAGTTTGCAATAAATTAATGATACAAGGAATGTAACTCAACATAATAAAGGCTACATATGACAAACTCTCAGCTAACATCATGGAAAATGGGACAAAGTTGAAAACTTTTCTTCTAAGATTAGAAACAGATGGTCACCCTTGTTGATTCAATTCAACATAATAGTGGAGTTCCTAGAAAAGGTAATTAGGCAAGAGAAAAAAAAAAAGGATATAAATTGGAAAAGAAGATGAAAAATTATCCATTTACATATGATGTTATCACATATATAGAAAACTCTGAAGACTCTATAAAAAATGCTGTTAGAACTAATAAATTCAGTAACATTGCAGCATGCAAAATCAACATAAAAAATTAGACATATTTTTATACACTAACAACAAACTATTTTTGAAAAGTATAATGAAAAGAAATCAAGAAAACAATCTTATTTACAATCATTACAAAAATAAAATATCTAGGAATAAATTTAACTAAAGAGATGAAAGATCTCTACATGAAAACTTTGAAACGTGGATGAAAGAAGTTGAGTAAGACACAAATAAATGGAAAAATATCCCATGTTGTAGATTGGAAGTCCTCATATTCTAAAAATGTTCAATCTACTCAAAATGAGCTACAGATTCAATGCAACTCCTATCAAAACTGTAATGACTGTAAAATGTAACAAGAAATTAAATAAAAATTCTAAAATTGGTATGAAACCACAAAATACTCCAAATAGCCAAAATTCTCTTAAGCAAAAAGAAAAAAGCTAGAGATATTATACTTCCTGACTTCAAAATATGTAGTAAAGATATGGTATTTAAAACAGCATGGCACTGGCATAAAAACAGACACATAGTACTATGCAACATAATAGAGGGCCCAATTCACATATTTACAGCCAATGATTTTCTACAAATGTGCCAGGAACAAACAGTAGGGAAATAACAGGCTCTTCAATAAATGGTGTTTGGAAAACTGGGTATCCACTTACAAAAGAATGAAATTAAACACTTATCTCATTCTATACACAAAAATCAGTGATTTGGGTAATGATTTTTTTCAATATGACTTCTAATGCAGAGGCAATGAAAGCAAAAATAGACTACAGAATTGCATCAAACTAAGAAGTTTCTGCACAGCAAATAATAAATAGAGTGAAGAGATAGCAGAATGGAGGAAAATATTTGCAAATCATACACGTGGGGAGAAGGAGTTAATGCCAAAATATATGAGAAATGCAAACAATTCATAGCAAGAAAACAATTAAACTTTAAAAATGGGCAAAAGATCTAAATAGACATTATTGAAAAGAAGACATAAAAAATGGCTGACAGTTGTATAACAAAATGCTCAACAACAAATTATCAAGAAAGTGCAAGCTAAAACCCTGATGAATTATTCACCTTATACCTGTTAGAATGACTGTTATCAAATAAAAGGAATATTAAAAGAGTTGGTAGGGATTTGGACAAAAGGGAACCCTTGCACATTGTTGGTAGGAATATACATTAATACAGCCATATGGAAAACAGCATGAAGATTCTTCAAAATATCTATAAATAAAACTACAATATGATCAGCAATTCCACTTTTGGGTATATTTCGAAAAGAATGGAAGTGAGTAGTGTGCTCAAAAAGATATATGTACTCCGATGTGCAGAAATATAACTTGCACTCAAGAAATACATTAGCAACATATATAAAACAAAACAGGTACATATTCTAAATATGTCAAAATTTATCAGACACTAATAAGAAAAAGAGAACCTAGTAGAAAAATAATGGGAAACTTTTTGAGTAGGTACTTTACAGTACTATGGAATCCAAATGACGAATGAATAAGCTCATTAGAAGGTGCTCAACCCTATTAAGATCTAGGGAAGCAGAAATTAACCATAATGTGATAATACTGCATATCTATCAGAAAGGCTAGGATTTTCAAACTGACAAACTTGTATGTTGGCAAGTATATGGAAAAGCTTGATCTTTCATTCATTGCTTGTGGGAGTATAAAAATTGGGGCCCTCACTCTTGGAATTCTTTCATTAAGTATGGCATCGAGTATGCCACACCATATAAACCTGAATTTGCAGCCCTAAATTTATATTCTCAACATATATATAACCCAAACATTTATGTAAACCAAAAGAACATCAGAGGTCAAATAATCTACTTTCTATTACTGCATATATATGATTCCATATACATAAAAATATCTTCTAGTTTAGAAATAATGATAGCAGTTTCCTTTGTAAATTACTGTTACATTGTGACTCAGAAGGCATAGGAGGAACGTTTCCATTTCTGGTATAATCTCATTTCCCCTTATGAGTAATATATGGTGGTTCTTCATGCTTTGTTCTTATGGTTTGTGTTTTTTAATGTGTATTATCCTTCAGTAAAATGTTTAATGGAAAATCAATCGCATGTCTACATATAACAGTATAAATATTTAGAAGATATTTATAGACACTGATTTGAGCAGTCTACGTTAAGCTTCAGGTAAAATTTCTAATGCAAATTATGCAAATCTTGTTTGAAGAAAATGATACATATTTTTAAGAGAAAAACTGTCAAAAATACTTAAATAAATGGAAAACTAGAACATGCTAATTTATATCTAATAAATGTAATGACAGAATCAATAAGATATATCTAATAAAGTGTAATGACAGAATCAATATGATTCCTATTAAATTTCAAGACATTTTTGCTAAAAATGAAAACTTTATTTACATATATATTTGTAATAAAAATATAGATCATAGGAGAAGCCATCATACAAAAAAATTACTACATTAAAATTCAAAATTTTATTCATCACAATATACCACAAATTATGTTGAAAATCACCATGAACTTACAGAATATATTTGTGACATTAAAATAACCCTTACAAATCGATAAATGATTAAACAATAAATTTAATGGGGAAAATGTGTAAACAACACTATTACACTGAAATCTTGAAATTACCTTTTTTGTGTGTCAAAAGGGTTGAATATAACAATTTCATTTGGTTCAACTGAAATAATTGGAACTTCACAATAAAAGTCTTAAATGTTTTTTAGAGGTCAAGAATAAATAATTGGAAATATGATGCCATTATTTATCTGTGATCCTGTCCAAAAAAATAAAAATAAGTTTAAAAACTGACAAGATCAAGTGCTGATGAGAACGTGAAACAGGATTTTATTGGATATATTTGAGGATCCGTTTCAAATCCTCTTAACTTTATTTGTGGCTTGCCTTTTGCATCTTGCACTGGTTAACCATCTTCTGTGAAAACTAGCATGCCTTGGGCACAGACAAATTTTAACTAGGCTCAACTCCAAACGAAGTGCCCTGTTTACACTTTCCAGCCTCAGAATACACTTTTGACACTGAATGACATAATGCTGTGGGCTCTGCTGGGTATCACATATGCACAACACAGAGACAGAGGAGAGGTGAGGTCACATGCAATGGGATAAACTTTAACCAATGGTAGAATGAAGCCTGTGGAGAATTCTTCTTCCTAAATCCATATACATTTATCAGTACAACCTTTTCAAAAATTGTCCTGTTAGATCAAGCTACAAGTTAAACTTGACACCAAAGCATGATCATCAGCTTTGTATATGACCTCTATAACTCCTATTTCATTCACTTTTGTGTCTCTGGGATTATGCTGTTATATAAAGTAATATCAAATATACTATTTCTTCAAGCTCTGATTTATGGAGATACAATGGTAAGAAAAAAAAAAAAAGAATGTCAAGAACCCTCTGGTAAGTTGAAAATAATCAATTTAGAAAACATTTTTTTTCTCTAGCGTAGCATATACTACACAGGTAATTTAGATTATATTGCTATGATGTAATAATATAGAATAGTAAAAATAAATAAACAATAGCTAAAGCAATAAAGTGAATACATCTTAGAAACAATGTGTTTAGTATAAATTTAGACTTGCAGAAGAATACATCACAAATGATACTATCAGTAAATATCGAAAGATATGCAAAAGCTAAAACAAAATTTCTATGGATTCCTATATTTTTTGTTAAACCATAAAAGTGACATGGGAAACAATTTATCTGTAAATAGGAGGGACAGAGGATAGTAACAGGAAAGTAATAAAATCATAAGATTTAACAAAATAAATGGTATATTTTGGAATTTAAACTTGGTGTTGTGCACACGTTTGTATTTTATAAATATATTTTATGGCTTGTGTATATTGAGTATTATTTCATAATCACTTAGCATTTAGTATGACATTCTGAAAATTTTCTTTCTGTCTTTATAGACATCATTATTACAGCATCAGTTTTATAAAATATAAGATTATCAGATAACCTGCTATATTCCAATAGGTTTTCATAAATGTTAAAATAAAATTCTATAGGATTCATAAAAATAAGGTCATTCAATTTAATTAAAAACTGTCCACTTTTGATACAAAATCTTACCTTATTATAGCAGACTAATTATTTACAATGATTCAAAATTGAAATACAAGGCTTAGATAAATTTTAGAACAAAAAGGAAATTGCATGTTAATAAAGCTGATGAGTTTGATAGGCAAGACCTTTTGATATATGGAAACTATACAAGAAAGTGTTTTTAATAGTGAAAACATCGAGAATGTTCATCAAGAAAACATGTTATTCTTCAACAAATAGTTAATCATACTTTCACAGATTATCATAACCAATACTTTAAATGCGATATCTTATATACAGTTTTCTGAAACCATGAGCTGCAAATTTTACCAATGAGAATTTTTTAAAAAGCAAAGTGAATTAAAATATGTTTCTTTTGTATTTAATGGTAATATCTTTAGAGTGAGAAAATATTTTAGGCATTAATAAAAAAATTAATTATGTTATAAACACACAATTAATTTAAAGTAATATATTTTGATTTATAAAGTTTAACCTAGATCTAAAAAATTAAAGGTAACCAATATAAATCATAATGTTACTCCAGTCCTGTGAAATATTTTTTAAAGTTTTTATGGCTGGCTCAATGGAAAACATTATGTGAACTCTTTATTGTGTAAAGTTTTATTAACTCAAATGTTAGCTTTGTCTTGAAATAGAGATGATTTTCTATTAAAAGTTAGACTAAGAAAATCAATGTATTCCATACAGGCCACAAAGCAGTCATTAAATTGAAACCTATCTGTCTTTCATTTTATTCTGACGTCTTAAAGTGACATTATTTCATCAATTTATTTTCTTTTCTTTTATCAATTTTAGTTAATATTTCCCCTTTGACTACTTTTAGTTTCTGTCTTTGGAACTTTATCATCATTAGTTTGCTGTTCTTTTTTCTGTCTTTATTTCAATTAAGTTTTAGGATAGCTTTGTACTAATACTCCAAATAACTCTTGTAAAAAAAAACACACAGCGCTATAATACAACAAAACAAAATATATCTCAATAAAGATTTCTATGTTCCCTCAATACTATTCATCTTTATAAAACAACATTATGTTGGGAACTCATTCTCTTAAAAGCAATTCTAAAGAATTTCTGCTACTCACAAGCCAAGTTTCAATATTTTATTTTACAGCAACAAATAAGGTTACAAAAAGTCTAAGTCAACTTGTATCAGTGAATAAACTACTGTGCTGTGTAAAACACAGCAAACTAGACAATTTCATATCTAAAAGATTTGTCTAATAATGAAGCAAAAGTTAGCCTGTTTGAGTATTTTTATCTAAAAACAGAAGCAATTGGACCACTTTGGGAGAATGCAAATTTTTCACCTTTATTATTAAGTCAAAAATAAAAATGAACAAGATTAGCCTTCTGTGTTTTGTACTTTCTCATAAATTTAATCTTAATGAAGTTATTTTCTTCTGAAGGTTGTATATTAATGATATGTGGATACACATGAAGATGTATGAGTAGAATAGGAAGAGAATATGGAGATCATAAAATATATGTCACACATAAATTACATATGAACATGAACATTAATCAAGAAAAACTCAATTGTCCCAAGTGTCACAAATATCTCTAGACCTACTTTGCTATCTCTCTATTCCTCTTCTCATTTATCCCTCCAACTCTCTGCATTTTATTTACTCTATCATAAAATATACGATTTATAGTATTTATTTAGAATTTATGATTGAACAAGATACAGTCTTATGTCCCCTTGGGAATATACAGCCTAGTGGAAATAAAAATATTAATATTAAATAATAAAACAACAGTGATTAGTAAAAATAATAAGGTAAAATATTGTGATAATTAGGGAGGGGAAGACAGTTGGGAAACCTTCGCTGTGCAGAGTAGTATTTTCTCAGAGCTGAGACATGAATGATGATAGGAAGCAACTATGTAAAATGAAGGGTAAAAATAATTATTAGACAGGGCGCAGTGGCTCATGTCTGTAATCCCAGTACATTGGGAGGCCAAGGCAGGCAGATCACTTGAGGTTGGGAGTTCGAGACCAGCCTGGCCAACATGGTGAAACCCCTTCACTACCAAAAATTCAAAAATTAGCTGGTTGTGGTGACACACACCTGTAATCTCAGCTACTCAAGAGGCTGAGGCAGGAGAATCACTTGAACTCAGGAGGTGAAGGTTGCAGTGAGCCGAGATCATGCCACTGCACTCCAGCCTAGGGAACAGAGCAAGATTCCATCTCGAAATAATAATAATAATAATAATAAGTAGTAATATTTATTAGAGGTTTAAATTTATGTGGAAATACCTTTGTCAGGGAACAAAGGGACTAGTGTGGCTATTTCAGAATGGTGAAAGAGGATATTAGTAAAATCTGGCTTAGCATTGCAGTGAGAAATCTGGCCGGCCTAAGTCTGGCAGAATGAGTTGGTATCAATCATTTTTCTTTATGAAAAGATAGAACAATCATGCATGCTTTGTTTCAAGTGATAGTTTTGGATGTGATGAGATTGGAACAAATTTAGGCCACATTTTGGAAGTGAAACATAAAGAACTTTTGCAACTGTAAACACATGAAGTTAGGAAGTAAAGGGCCACAGAGTTCACTTCCAAGATATCCCTGCAGCTCTGCAGCTTCCTATGGAGAAATAAGCACTAAGGCACAACTCTGCTCAGTAGCTCATTTACCAGGGTTGTACACGTCTTTCTCAGCAGCCGACACCCAAGCTGAGAATGCTCCCTATTCTATACACCATGTCATTTGAATGCTGACAAAATCTACCCTCTTCATGCATTTGTAATGAAGTATGTCAAGTAGCAGGGCAATACAAAACCTTTAAGGATGAGCAATCCACAGTATGTCCATGTGATAAAAAGAGCCTGAGTAACTCTATATTCTCTGACATCCATATTGCACAGAAAACCCTTCTCTGTTAATGTCTCAATATTCCATAGGATATACAGGAAAGGAATGCAATGAAAATTACTTCTGGCTTGAGGACTGAGCAAGTGGGCTGATAAACTGAGATGGGGACTCTGGAAGGATCATGATCTTTGTAGGGAGAGTTCTATAATTATTTTACTCTTTTAAACTATTTTAAGGCTGAAAACAATCACATAAATGTTCTAGTTACTCCCTTCCTTGTGAAAGGCTTTTGAATATGGCCAAGAAACGTGAAATGACAACTGATCGAAGGGCATAGAATAAGTTGGTGCAGTAACTAAGACTAGGCTGTAGGAGTCCTAGCTCTCAGTTCAGTAGCCTTCCATTTGACTGCACAATGCATTTTGGTTTACCATTTATCTGCCAAGAAAATATATTAGTTAATAAGTCCTTAGAAGCCTGACTTCCTGGAAAACATCATGGGTGCCTTTCTTGTGTACACTTATGTTTAATTCAAATCTCAAACTGCTCTTGGAATGTAAATGAGTGTGTTCTTCTCAGGTTAAGTGGTAACTTTCTGACAGAGAATAATTTAACATGTAAGCAGTTTTATTAGTCATTATGCACAGTGTAGCACACAGATACAATCCTCTGATTTTTAACAATTCATCTTTTTTCTAACTGGAAAAAATACCTCCGCATCCTAGGGATCATAGAGCAAAATGAAACGTAACAAGAATTTGGAGTCAATTAAATTTACCTTGCCTCAGTACCAATTTAGCTATTAAAACTCACACATACATTCAACACCACTGAGCGTCAGTTTCCTCTTCATGAATTATGACTATGGTAAAGGAGGGTCATTATAAAAATTAAAGAATATAGCATCTAAGAAAATGTCTAGAGTATATGTACTCATTAAATGTTCTATCTGAATAATACTAAAACATAAGTTGACATGGACTTTAATTCAAAAGGAGGTTGTTTTTGAAGGAACCTTGAAATGCCACCTTTTCTAATCTTTTCATGCATAACTCCTACAACTTCTCATATAGGTATCATTACATACATTTCTAGAAATGTGATTATTCGCATTTGAATAACTGGGAGGAAGTATAAAAAGTGTAAGAAATGTTACAGAATACTTTTAATGAATGTTCAGCACAAGTTTCCTTGGGGAAAATTTAATCATTAAAACTCCCCAAGTATTTTATTCTCGTCTCATGAAATTCCCTGAATAACCGTATCCCTTGTTAATTCACGAATTTATTCTGGGGCTGATCCTACTGACGGATGTCTTTAGGTGTTTTTAACTGAGCAGCAATACAATCAATTATGGAGCTCCTTTTGACCTTTGAACATTTCTATTTTCTACCTTATATTGATTATTAATATTGGAAAGACATATCTTATGCAGAAAATATTTCAACTGAGTGAACCATTAGTTAAAAGTTAATGTGGAAGTAACAGTTTCTGCTATTAAATCAATACCAAGTGTGTCGTTAGGTGA
This sequence comes from Cacajao melanocephalus, assembly GCA_963573385.1. Lineage (NCBI taxonomy): Eukaryota > Metazoa > Chordata > Mammalia > Primates > Pitheciidae > Cacajao > Cacajao melanocephalus. The sequence goes on along the minus strand of CAUYLG010006973.1, from coordinate 82,974 downwards.
AGGAGCTTTACTTCTGGAAGAATCTATATCAGTTACTCTATTTATCTAGGAATGTAACTATAACTATAGAGCTCTCTTATCTATACCCCCAAATTTTCAATACAGTTGACATGAGTAGTGCTTAAGATTAACAAATTATTGTCAAAAGCAAAGAGGAAAGTCTGATAATTTTGTTCCAGAATAAAACTTTATACCATATAATATAAATTAAAATATTATAAAAATATATATAACATATTATATACATGAGAATAATTCATTAACTCATTTTACAACTATTTAACAGGAAATATTCTATTTGTCAGATTTTTTGAACACTAAGTATATAATCATTTCTAAAAAGCAATGGAAGAATTTGAAAACCATTTATGACCATGGAATCATACTAGCATTGAATCTACTAAGTAGACCATAGTAGCATAAAACTCTACTAAGATATTGCTATTAATATAAAAAAACAAATAAATGTAAAATTTAAAATGCTTTATAAAGTTCCAAAAAGACCGGGCTTTGAAGTTATGAAAATGCATTATGAAGAAAATGTATAGTTAGAGAGGTGAGTGAAGGATTACCTAATTAAATGATAAAGCTGAAATTAAAGGCAGAATAGGGAGTAACACAACTGATGGAGGAGTGGGTATAAGAATTCTAGTCTGAGGCCTGGTACAGTGGCTCACACCTGTAATCCCAGACCTTTAGGAGGCCAAGGAAGGAGGATCACCTGAGGTCAGGAGATTGAGAGCAGCCTAGCCAACATGGCGAAACCTTGTCTCTACTAAAAATACAAATATTAGCCAGGTGTGGTGACATACTCCTGTAATCCCAGGTAATTAGGAGGCTGAGGCAGGAGAATTGCTTGAACTCAGGAGGCAGAGGGTGCAGTGAGCCCAGCTTGTGACACTGCACTGCAGCCTGGGCTGTAAAGGGAGATTCCATCTTAAAAAAAAGAAAAGGAATTCTAGGCTAAGAGAAGAGATAATGGGTAAAGGCCCCATGCTAAAAGCAACATGCAGTATACAAGACAACAAAGTAAATGCAATAGGTCTGGAATAGGAAGATGAACAGGAAAAATGAGTGAGACAGGTACATAGGTCAGCATGTCTAGTCTTAATTTCTATTTTAATACTTTCTGCTTTTTGATAACAGAAAATAATTAAGATGTATTAAATTGAAGGGAATATACACAGATCTGAATTTTGATAAGAGGACTCTACTTGATAGATACTTAGAGTCATCTTTCTATATATTGAGATAATTCAGCCTAACTGATGAAATTTGGGATGCAAAATTTTGGATGATCATGTCATGTAATAAGACAGGGAACATGACTAGAAGACAAATGGGGAAGAGGAGTACAAGTTTTATTTTGAACTTGCTATTATTAAGGTGAATTGAGACTTCCAAGTAAAAATATCATACAGAGGGATAGACATATGAGTTTGAAGCTCAGATGACGGTGTTGGGCTAGAAGTACAAATTTTAAGATATCTCATAAAAGTAACAATTAATTCTACTGACATAAATGGTGTTTCTTATGAAAAAATTATTGAGGTAAGAAGAGTTGTATTCTATAGACAGAAGTTCAAGTAACAAGAAAATGATAACAAAACAAAAAAGAAAAAAAGATCAAGAAGAGAACAATGATATATGATGTGAACTAAAAAGCCAAGAACGATGGTTTTAAGAAGAGTGTGATCAGCTGAATGAACTGCTATAGAATCAGTGTCTCATAAGTCACTGGTGTTTTTAGCAAACTCTTTTTTGTGTGTGGTAGAAAGATAAGTGGAGTCCTAATTAGAGTGGGGAGAACATTGAGTGATAAAAATATAGGTACAGTAAGATGAATGACTGTTTGAATAAGTTGGCTATATAAGATGAGTATAGGCGCATATGATTGCTGCATAAGATGTGGAATAATTTAATTTTTACTTGTTTTTTCTATTAAAAATAAATAAATCTTGAGCATCTAACCATGTGAGAGAAGTAAAAATATTCTAATAAGTTTTAGAAATAGAGGTATTAAAAAGTGGATGTTACAAAAATAGGAGATGATGATATGACATAAAAAATAAAATATTCTAAAGGAAAGATATCAAATAAATGCAGATAAACACAAAGGGAGCTATTGTAGTTGAGTAATAATTGTGGATGGGTTTGAATTTAAAAAAAAAGATAAGGAAAAGAATTTTTTTCTTTGCTATAGAGGGCACTTCAACAAGTTTACAACCAAGAAAGTAGGGAAAAATGAACACACATAAAAAAATGGTAACGTGTGGATATAGAACTTCAATCACAGAGGCAGATATTGGCCTTACATTTTATGGGACACCATGGTTGTTATAAGGTCTGTGAAGGATACGAAAACTATGTATACAAAAGTAGCTTAAATGGCGTTTTACTAATTATTTTTATTTAAAATCATCTATTTGGAGGATTCTATTTCTTCTTATACTGCCATTATTTGGCAAATTGCAGGAAGAAGAACCACATAGAAATAATTACTTGTTCACCTGTATGCAATGATAATCATTGCTAATGAATGCATTCATATACATATATGTACATATATGCATAAATATACAAATTTTAATTGATGATACATGCTATTTTTAGACAGTGTAGATCTTACTCATAATTAATTTTTCTACAAATTGTAATAAAAATTATTTCACTATTGCATTTGGTATTTTTCAAAAGCATGACTTTCACGGTTGCTTCATGTACTATTGAATTTGTATTACATAATCTATTGTTTCAATTTTCTCCAGTTGGATTATGAACTGTCTTCAGTTTTTAGTATTCAGTACAATTGTAAAATAGACAATTTTAAAAAACAATGTGCATTTTAAAAATAAGTAATAATTGTAAATTATTAATGCACATTTTAAATTGTATATATATCAAGTTAATGATTCAAATGTTTCAAAGTTTTATGTTTATTTTCAAAGACTATATATTTATATTTCAAATTTCAAATTTTTTTCCAGAAAGATAGTACTAAATGATCAACTCAGTTGAGTATGGGATTTTTCAATTCCATTTAAAAGTAAAAACATAAATTAACTTAGAATTTTTCCAACTTTTTGTGTTGTTTTGCTTCCAATTATCTTTAGAATTTTTAATTCAATTTCATGTGCTGTATATACTGATTTTGTTAAGAAATATAAGCTCATGTGTTTAGAACAATTTTTTGTTTTAGCCAAATATTATGTAATTTGTAATGATTTGTATGAACTGTGACCTTTATAAATTATAAATGAACCATGTCTATTGCTTGTAAATATATTTCCCAAAGGTATTTTCTATCTTTTAATTTTATGCTTTACAGATTGCCAAAATTTAATATTAATATTTAATTGTTATACCTGTATAGGTTATTCTCTTATTTTCTGTTTAGATTGACAATCTTAATTCTGTACAAATAATACATAATAATGTGACTATATGGTTTATTATGTTGCCTTTTTAAGATATAACATTTTAGTTCCAACAGATTTTGTTTCAGTGATCCCAATTTTTTTAATTTCAGTTTTTATTTTAGATATGGGGGTGCATGTGTAGGATTGTTGCATGGTTTAATTAGGCCAAGTTGTGAGCATAGTAACCAATAGATTGCATTTTCAACACACACTCCCGTTCTTCCCATCTTTAGTATTCTCTAATGCTGATTGTTCTCTGGTTTATGACACTATGTGCTCAATGTTTAGCTCCCATTTATAAGTGCTAACTTGTGATTATTGGTTTTCTCTTTTTGCATTAATTTGCTTAGGATTATGGCCTCTAGCTACATCCACATTGCTACAAAGTACATGATTTCATTATTTATGGCTGTCAAGTATTCCACGGTGTATATGTATTACATTTTCTTAATCCAGTTCGGCATTGGTAGGCATGTGGGTGGATTCCATGTCTTTGCTATTTTGAACAGTGCTTCAATGAAGATATTCATGCAAGTGTCTTTGTAAAAGAATAATTTATATTCTTTTGGGTATTTACCTAGTAATGAGATCAGAGTCAAACGGTAGCTCTGTTTTAACAAAAATTGACAAGTGGAAACTAATTAAACTAAAGAGCTTCTGCACAGCAAAAGAAACCATCAACACAGTCAACAGACAACCTACAAAATGGGGGAAAATATTCACAAACTAGGCATCCAACAAAGATCTAATATCCAGAGTCTATAAGTAGCTGAAACAACTTAACAACAACAACAAAAAAAACCTCATTAAAAAATGGGCAAAGGAGATGAACAGACACTTCTCAAAACAACATATACAAACAGCCAATAAATATAAGAAAAATGGTCATCATCAGTAATCATTAGAGAAATACAAATCAAAACTACAATAAGATATTATCTCACAACAGTCAGAATTGCTATTATTAAAAAGTCAAAAAGCACCAGATGCTAGCAAGGCTACAGAGAAAAGGGAACACTTATACACTGTGGTTTGGAATGTAAATTAGCTCAGCCAATGTGGAGAAGAGTTTTGAGATTTCCCCCCAATCTCCCCACCCCATGCTATCTCTCCCCTAGTCCCTCACCCTCCAACAGGCCCCAGTGTGTGATGATCCCCTCCCTGTGTCCATGTGTTCTCATTGTTCAACACCAACGTAGACGTGAGTACATGCGGTGTTTGGCTTTCTGTTCTTGTGTCAGTTTGCTGAGAATGATGGTTTCCAGCTTCATTCACTTCCCTGCAAAGGACATGAATTCATCCTTTTTATGGCTGCATAGTATTCCGTGGTGTATATGTGCCACATTTTCTTTGTTCAGTTTATAGTTGATGGACATTTGGGTCAGTTCCAAGTCTTTGCTATTGTAAACAGTGCTGCAATAAACATATGTGTGCATATGTCTTTATAATAGAATGATTTATATACCCAGTAATGAGATTGCTCGGTCAAATGGAATTTCTAGTTCTAGATCCTGGAGGAATTGTCACATTGTCTTCCACAATGATTGGACTAATTTACACTCCCACCAATAGTGTAAAAGAGTTCCTGTTTCTCCACATCCTGTCCAGCATCTGCTGTCTCCAGATTTTTTGATGATTGCCATTCTAAGTGGCACAACATGGTATCTCAATGTGGTTTTGATTTGCATTTCTCTAATGATGATGATAATTTTTTCATGTTTTTTGGCTGCATAAATGTCTTCTTTTGAAAAGTGTCTGTTCATATCCTTTGCCCATTTTTTGATTTTTTTTTCTTGTAAATTTGTTTAGTTCTTTGTAGATTCTGCATATTAGCCCTTTGTCAGATGGGTAGATTGCAAAAACATTTTCCCATTCTATTGGTTGCTAGTTCACTCTAATGATTGTTTCTTTTGCTGTGTAGAAGCTCTTGAGTTTAATTAGATCCCATTTGTCTATTTAGACTTTTGTTGCAGTTGCTTTTGGTATTTCATTCATGAAGTCCTAGCCTATGCCTATGTCCTGAATAGTGTTGCCCAGGTTTTCTTCTAGGGTTTTTATGGTGTTAGGTCTTATGTTTAAGTCTTTAATCTGTCTGGAGTTAATTTTAGTGTAAGATGTAAGGAAGGCATCCAGTTTCAGCTTCCTGCATATGGCTAGCCAGTTTTTCCAACACCATTTATTAAACAGGGACTCCTTTCCCCATTGCTTATTCCCATCAGGTTTGTCAAAGATCAGATGGTTGTAGGTGTGTGGCATTACTTCCAAGGCCTCTGTTCTGTTCCATTGGTCTATATCTCTGTTTTGGTCTATATCTCTGTTTTGGAGGCACCAAGAATGATGCCTCGTTTATTCTTTTTGCTTAGGATTCTCTTGGCTATGTGGGCCCTTTTTTGGTTCCATATGAACTTTAAGGTGTTTTCTTCCAGTTCTGTGAAGAAGGTCAATGTTAGCTTGATGGGGATAGCATTAAATCTACAAATTACTTTGGGCAATATGGCCATTTTCATGATATTGATTCTTCCTAACCATGAGCATGGAATGTTTCTCCATCTGTTTGTGTCTTCTCTTATAACCTTCTTAAAAGCCCTATCTCCAAATAAAGTCACACCAGGAGTTAGGTCTTCAGCAAATAGGCTTTGGGGTGAGACAGGGCACTACTAGGTCCGTGACACCTGTTATATCTTAGCATTAATTAGTCAATGCATTTGGTTTGTCCAGGGAAGTGATAAAGCCTTTAATCTAAATGATACTCTTTAGCTCAATTGGTCATTCCTCAAATTTGTGAATATATAAATGGAATGAACAATCTTAGCAATTGGCAAAGTCTTCACATTGATTTATTTGCTCTTAAGAATATGATGTATTGTGGTAGAAAAATCCAAATGAAAGTATTTAAGACTATGTTGTTACCATTATGGTAGAAAATCAAAACCAAAATTTGGTCTCAGATGCAATGGCATGTTAATGCCACCTTCAAAGACTTCTAAAGACACAAGAGTAGGATCATTCCTTCAGAATAAAATTAGCAACTTAGTTGTAAGTTGATTACATTAGGCAATGATTCCTCCTTACTGGACTTAATGCATAGTGCAGATATTGGTTTGCCTTTTTGGCAGAAACAGGACGTCATTAAGCATTCCTGCCTGAGAAAATCACAGTTATCTTATCTACTGATATTGAATCCCACAAACATAACTGCTTCTTCTTATTTTTTTTCTTTTCTTTTTTTTTTCTGAAACAGAGTCTCGCTCTGTCACCCAACCTGAAGAGCAGTGGTACAATCTCAGTTCACTGTAATCTCTGAAGCAGAGATTGCAGTGAGCTAAAATTGTTCAAGTAATTTTCCTGCCTCAGCCTCCCCAGTAGCTGGGACTACAGGCACACACCACCACTTCTGGCTAATTTTTGTATTTTTAGTGGAGATGCGGTTTTATCACGTTGGCCAGGCTGGTCTTGAACTCCTGACCCTGTGATCCACCCGTTCTGGCCTCCCAAAGTGGTGGGATTATAAGACAGTATCCACCATCTATTAGGCAGATGAACATTAGTACACAAGTTCCATTGCATGTGTTCTGACACTGAGAGGTTACATACATGATTCTTGGAACCAATAAACAGAAGTAAGCTTGGCCCTATTCTCCATTACTGTTAATGATACATTTGGAAAATTTTTGTTTCTCAATTCCGACAAATATAGACTGTTTATACAAAGTGCTCAGGTCTCAAATGGACCCATTTAGCCAGTGGATACTGCAAGAGTACCTGTAAATTTAAACTTATGGCTGCAATGTTGTCTGGCTGATTTCTCACATCCTTCTAGCAGAAGGCACAGACACAAATTTCCATATTAGCAATAGTAATGGAACCTGATCATCATAAGGATGTGCGATAGTTATTTAATAGGTAGAAGTATAAATATATTTGGCATTGAAGTCATTCACATGTGCATCTTTTGATATGTATGTTCAAATTTAAAGGGGAAATAGACATAGAAACCATTAGGATAAAAGTCTGTGTTACCCCTCCAGGCAAACATCTTCAATTAAATAAATACTGGCTTAGTGTAGGGGTAGGGAGTCTTGAATAAATGACAGAGAAAGGGCATGATGAACATCATTTTGAAATCAAGTTCAACTGCTGTCGAGATTAGTTAGTCTCACCAATTCACAACTCATAAGTTTTTGTTGTTGTTGTTGTTGTTTTTGTTTTGTTTTTTTTTCCTACAGGTTGTGACTGGAAATAACTCAGACAGCCGAATCTCTGTCTGAATAGAATAAACCTAACATAAACAGTAAATAAATCTGAGCAAGATCAAGGGTTGATGTAGTAAATGCTGTAGTGACCATGTCCAGATCTCTTTATGAGGCTGGTTCATCTGTCCTCCAGCTGTTGTAAAAAAGTGTATGGTGATGATTTATAACTGCAGGATGGCTCTTCTCCAGGAGGAACAACCCTATATAGGAGATATCTTGCCTGAGAGATTAGTCACCACCAACCAGCCAGTGGTGAATAAATGAATTCATAAATTACTTTCATAAGAGTACAAAGGACCTACATTAAAAATGAGTAAATATGTAAGTACATAAAATTCATAAAAATTTTCTGGCATATATAAGTAATTATTGCTTCTCTGATACATCAATAATAACATATCATTGATTGTAGAAAGGCTGAAATATGTTATGGCAACCATCAAACACATCAACCACAGCTTTTCTCACTTTAAGTGTCATAGTTCATGGGCTTCCCGGATGAGTTCCCATGAATATTTCTATCCCAATGCACATACTTTTTTAATAGCCTGAACATAGCTTTTATGATGAAATCAACTTCATCTCAGAAATCAGTGAATTATTTAAAACATAACCTACTAGAAAGATTGAAAGAACATCACTATAAATCACCTAATGGATTGCAATTTTATTTTTGTCACTTAGTACTACTGCATATATTAAAAGCAGGTTGGTTAAAGTCAAAATATATTATAAAATGGAAATGCATTTATGTCTTAACAAATATGTTACACACTCAGAAAAATACTATTAGTATTAGAATTGAAGAAATAATAAGCTGGGTTCCCTAGAATTTTAGAAAGAAAATGAGATTTAAGGGTCAAATAGTCTTTACTTACCTTCTAAGAAAGTTTTGTATCTCTCAATGTTATGCAGTGTAAATATCAAACTCAAATTAAAAAAATAACAATATTTAGACTACTATTAAAAATAGCAAATTACAAGAATGAATTGGGGTACTTATTTGAATAACAAAAATATATTGAGTTTTTTCTTCTGTAAATATTATTGTAAGATTATAAAATGTATAAATATTATTATTATGTAAAATGGTCAAATTACAATATTTAACCCTAAAAATATAAAATTAAATTTGTAAATATGAATAAAATTTCTAACATATAGGGAAAAGTACTGAATTTTTTAACATTTTACAATATAACTAAACAAACAAAAATTAGCTTAAAATGCATTAAGGAATTATACATTTTAAAATTCATCACATTATCTCTCTGATAGTTGCAATCTATATCTCCACTTGAAATACCATTAAGTAAACTAACTAATACATTCAAATATTCAAATTACCATCGAATTTGTGATCTTGAGTCTTTAAATGCATATTGACTACAATAAAATGCAAATTAATTTTAAATCTGTGAAAAGCATTACTTAAAATTGTACATTAAACTGGGAGTTTAAAAGGAATAAGGATTATGAATTATTTAAAAAATGCAATGGAGAGTAACCTCACTTATTCTGTTGAACAACAGGATCATTAAAATGTTCATTCATCTTGCATTCTTATCATGTTTGCTAAATTGTCACACTTGACAGAGTGCCAATAACATAGTCAAACTGTTATTAAAATTTGAAAACTTATAGATGACTTTCTTAACAGCCATCGCCCAATCCTTTTACAAATGCTCTTCTCCAACACCCAGAGTTTACCCCAGGCCCTCAAACTTCCTACAATTAAAGGTTTACTTCTTGGTAAAATCGGTTGTCTTGAAGATACTATTTCAACTTTGTGGCATCTATCTACCGTGAATTGTAAACAGTAGTGGCCATGCTGGCTTGAAATATTTTAGATACTATTGTGAATTTGTATTTGGTTAACTCAAATGATTGTAGACCACAGTGATTTTGCTCAAGATGTTGAAGGTGGAAGTGAAACAGCAGACCCAGAGTTATAATAATAAAGCCAGGGCCGGGCATTGGAATCATTGCTTACCAGCTAATTATCCCCTGTTATTTGCTGTTGGATTGAAGTAGCAACCAGGACCCTACCTTTAGCTCCTGAAGGGTTTCTTCCTTAATATTTTTCAAATCTTGGTCCAAGCATGTGTTTTGCTTCATGATGAAAGGCATTAGCCTGTCATTTAGAACAAATACCTTGATCACTGAAGCTGAAAGGGATCCAGATGGTGAGAGATTGAGGACGGTTTCAGGCTTTCCTTGTGGGTTATGGTTCAGGATTTTCCATGCTTCTACTACTTCATGTTCAGTGTTTCTTCCTGATTGCCTGTATTAGTTTGTTTCACACAGCTATAAAGCAATACCCTTGTATTAGTCCATTCTCATGCTGCTGATAAAGACTTATCCAAGACTGGGCAATATACAAAGAAAGAGGTTTAATGGACTTACCATTCTACGTAGCTGGGGAGGCCTCACAATCATGACAGAAGGCAAGGAGCAGCAAGTCACATCTTACATGGATGGCAACAGGGCAAGAAAGCTTGTGCAGGGAAACTCCCCTTTTTAAAACCATCAGATCACATGAGACTTACTCACTACCATGAGAATAGTATGAGGAAATCCACCCACATGATTCCATTATCTCCCACTGGGTCTCTCCCACAACACATGGGAATTTGGGGAGCTACAAGATGAGATTTGGTTGGAGACACAGAGCCAAACCATATTATTAAACCCCAGGCTTCTCCCAAATCTCATGTTCTCATATTTCAAAACTGGTCATGACTTTCCAACAGTACCCCAAAGTCTTAACTCATTAAAGCATTAACTCATAAGTTCTCAGTTCAGTCTTATCTGAGACAAGGCAAGTCCCTTCCACCTATAAGCCCATAAAATCAAAAGCAAGTTAAATACTTCCTAGATACAATGAGGGTACAGGCATTGGGTGAATACAGTCATTCCAAATGGGAAAAATTGACCAAAACAAAGGGGCTACAGAACCCATGCAAGTCACAAATCTAGCAGGGCACTCAAATCTTAAAGCTCCAAAATTATCTCCTTGGACTCCATGTCTCACATCCAAGTCACACTGATGTAAGAGGTAGGTTCCCATGGTCTTGAGTAGCTCCACTCCTGTGGCTTTGCAGGGTACAGCCCCTCTCCTGGCTGCTTTCAAAGGCTGGTGATGAGTGTCTGCAACTTCTTCTGGTGCATAGTGAAAGCTGTGGGTTGATCTAACATTTTAGGGTCTGGAGGATGTTGGCCCTCTTCTCAGAGCTCCACTAGGGAGTGCACCAGTAGGGACTCACTTTGGGGTCTCTGATACCACATTTCCCTTCCATACCACCCTAGCAGAGATTCTCCAAGAGGGTCCTACCCCTGCAGTAAACTCTGCTTTGGCATCCATGTGTTTCCATACATCCTCTGAAATCTAGACGGAGGTTCCCAAACCTTAGTTCTTGACTTTTGTCCACCTGCAAACTCAACACCATGTGGAAGCTGCCAAGGCTTTGGGCTTCCACTCTCTGAAGCAATAGCCCAAGCTCTACCTTGGCCCCTTTTAGACAGAGCTGAATCCACTGGAATGCAGGGCAACAAGTCCCTAGGCTGCACAAAGCACAGGGACCCTGGGCCCAACCTATGAAACCATTGTTTCCTCCTAAACCTCTGGGACTCTGATGGGAGGGGCCACTGTGAAGACTTCTGACATGCCTTCGAGACATTTTCCCCATTGTCTTAGTGACTAACATTTGGCTTCTTATTATTTATGAAAATTTCTGCAGTTAGCTGGAATTTCTCCTCAGAAAATGAGATTTTCTTTTCTATCACATTATCAGACTGAAAATTTTCTAAACTTTGTTGCTGTGTTTATACTCTGTTTCCCTTTTAAAATTTAATGTCTTAAACCACACACATGTTACCTCTTGAAAGCTTTGCTGCTTAGAAATTTCTACTGCCAGATACCCTAAATTATCTCTCTCAAGTCCAAATTCCACAAATCTCTAGGGTAAAGGCAAAATGCTACCAATCCCTTTGCTCAAACATAATGAGAGTCACCTTTACTCCAGTTCCCAAAAATTTCCACATCTCCATCTGAGACTACCTCAGCCTGGATTTCATTGTTTGCATTATTATCACCATTTTGGTCAAAGCCATTCAACAATATGGAAATTTAAACTTTCCCTCATTTTTCTGTCTTTTTTAAGCCCTCCAAACTATTCCAACTTCTGCCTGTTAACTACTTCCAAAGTTGCTTCCACAGTTTTGGGTATCTTTTCAGCAGTGCCCCACGCTACTGGTACCAATTTACTGTATTAATTTGTTTTCATGTCGCTCATAAAGACATACTTGAGATTGAGACTACTTACAAAAGAAAGAAGTTTAATGGGCTTGCAGTTCCATATGTCTGGGGAGGCCTCACAATCTTGGCAGAAAGCAAGGAGGAGCAAGTCATGTCTTACATGGATGGCAGCAGGGAAAGAGAGCTTTTGCAGGGAAATTCCCTTATTTTTAAACCATCAGATTTTGTAAGACTCATTCACTACCATGAGAACAGCATGGGGGAACCACCCCCATGATTCAATTATCTCCCACTGGGTCACTCTCAGAACACATTGGAATTATGGTAGCTACAAGATAAGATTTGGATGAGGACACAGAGCAAAACTATATCAACCCTAGACTGGGTAATTTATAAAGAAAAGAGGTTTAATTGTCTTTTAGTCTAGCCTGGCTGAGGAGTCTCCAAGAAACTTACAATCATGGCAGAAGGGGAAGCAAGCACCTTATTCACAAGGCAACAGGAGAGATAGGCAAGAAAATGTAGGGAAAACTGCCTTGTCAAATCATCAGATCTTGTGAGAACTCACTCAACATCACAAGAACAGCATTGAGGAAATCACCCCCATAATCCAATCACTTCTTACCAGATCTCTCCCTAAACACACAGGGATTACAATTTAAGATGAGATTTGGGTGGGACACAAAGCCTAACCATATCACTGTCCTTCTGACTTCAGGATACAGATCCCGAAAGAGAGGCAACAATCCCACCTACACTTTGTAATCATCCCCCCATAATGTCTATAGTAAGTCCTTTTATATGTACTCCCTAGTGAGTTCTGCTTCTCTAATTAATTCACTGACACAGAATTTAGAACCAGAAATGTGTCTAGAGGACCAGAACCTTAAGAATGGATTTCTTGATTTGGCTATGATTTATCTGAAACTATTTATCTTGTATGATTCAATTTTAAGACATTATGTCAGTATTTCTGAGGGTAAAGGGAGTGCTAGTAGTTCACAGAATGGGAAAACATAGAAAGTGTCAAAACAGTGGCTTAAAATACCACTTTTTGACACTGGTAATTACTTGTGCATAAAAAGCAAGTTATCAGGTGGTAAGTTATATAAAGGGATATGGAGCTGGGTACAATGGCTGTCACCTGTAGTCCTGCATTTTGAGAGGCATAGGCACAAGGATTCTTTGAGCCCAGGAATTTGAGGTTACAGCAAGTTGTGATCATGCCACTGCACTCCAACTTGGGTGACAAAGTGAGACCTAGTTTCTAAATTCGAACAAAAACAATGATGGAAATAAAAGATACAATGAGATTAGATGATTGCCTTAAAATGCACTGAAAGACTTGGGTTATAAAATAATGAGCACATGGCTTTAACTACAAAGCCCAAGATTTTGCTTCTATGAATACCTAAAGAGAAACTCTTAGCTCTTGCATATTAAAGTTTCCTGAAAACAAAATCCAGAATCTAATCCTGTTTGGGTCTGAGCTATAGTACAAAAGGAATTTCAAAATGCTCAGGGTCTCTTCCATTAAAATCAAGCATTAATTTTGTAAGAGTAAAGCCTTGAAAAATGGGATGGGTCTGTAGGTAAATTCCAATGAAACTAAGGAACTTAAGCTTATAAATTATTCTGATTTTATTTCACTAGTTAAAGCAACTCTTTGATGCTTACCTTCTATGAGATTAATCTTTCTTTGCCTGCAAAAAATATAACTTCCTGTAAAATAATTGCCATGTAAAACACTGATGATCCTTTTCAGGATTTATCCCCTCATTAGTTTCTTATGGCTTCAGTAACAAATTACAACAAACTTAGTGACTTAAAACAATACAAATTTATCATCTTATAGTTTTAGAAGTCAGAGTTCAAAATGGATCCTATTTGACTAAAATCTATGTTTCTCAGCAGGTCTCCATGTCTTCTGGGAGCTCTAGGAGAGAATTTATTTCCTTACATTTCCAGCTCCTAGAGGCTGCTCACAGTCTTTGCCTCATTACCGTATCCTTTTTTTATTTTTTAGATGAAGTCTTTCTTACTTTATTCCCCAGGCTGGAGTGCCTCACACTTCTAAGCACTATCTTAGCGCACTGCAAACTCCACCTCCTGGGTTCATGCAATTCTCCTGCTTCAGCCTCCCAACAAGCTGAGATTACAGGCATGTGCCACCATGCTTGGCTAATTTTTGTATTTTTAGTGGAGATGGGCTTTCACCATGTTGGCCAGGCTAGTCTCAAACTCCTGACCTCAAATGATTCAGCCACCTTCGCCTCTCAAATTGTTGGGATTGTAGGCATGAGCTATCATGCCCAGTCCTATCCCCCATTTTTAAAGACAGAAGTGTGAGGTTTTCCAGTCTCTCGTTGTTTCTATAACCACATCTCTTTCTCTCATACTGGCCTTTCTACCTTCCTTTTAGGAAAAACTTTGTGATTAGAGTAAGCCCACCCAGAAAATCAAAGAAAATCTTCCCTTCTGAAGATTTTTAATGAAGTTACATCTGCAAAGTCACTTTTGCCAAGTAAAGTAACATATTCACAGGTTCCAGGCATTAGAGCCTGGACACTTTGTGGGGGGGCTATTATTTGTTCTAGTATGCTCCTGCATCTCTTGTTGCTTCTTTAGGTTTCACCAGACTAAAGTCACAGAGAGCTTTGAAAGTTAGGGACAAAGTATGACACTCAAGCAGGTATGGTGCACAAAAATATAATTGCATGATTTTGTTAATACTAACAAAACCTATAGATTATATGTGAAGATGGAAGCTAATATTGCGGGTTAGGTATAAAAAGAACATAAACTGGATCAGGTTGAGTTTCTTGATTTGAGTTTATGAAGCAAAGATTTACAATTAGCTATAACTATGTGGTCCAATTCACAAATGAGAACTATAATAGGAATAATGTTCTTTTTCTTCTTTTCCTTTTTTTTTTTTTTTTTTTTTTTTTTTTTTGAGACAGAGTCTTGCTCTGTTGCCCACCGTGGAGTGCAGTGGTACTATCTCAGCTCACTGCAAACTCCACCTCCTAGGTCCAAGCAATTCCCTGCCTCAGCCTTCCCAGTAGCTGGAATAACAGGTGCCTGCCACCACGCCCAGCTAATTTTTATATTTTTAATAGAGTTGGGGTTTCAGCGTCTTGGTCAGCCTGATCTTGAAATCCTGACCTCATTATCCATCCTTGTTGTCCTCCCAACGTGCTGGGATTACAGGCATGAGCCACCACACCTGGCCATGGAATAATATTTCAAACTTCTTTTGAATTGAATATATGTATATACTAGTTATTTTTTCTCATCTTTCCTTTTCTCTATCACATGATTTTTAAACAAACTCTCATTCAAAATTGCTACAAAAAGAATAAAATGCCTACGAATACAACTAACAAAGGATGTTAAGGACCTCTTCAAGGAGAACTACAAACCACTGCTCGAGGAAATAAGAGAGGACACAAACAAATGGAAAAACATTCCATGCTCATGTTTGGGAAGAATCAATATCATGAAAATGGCCATACTGCCAAAAGTTATTTATAGATTTAACACTATCCCTATCAAGCTACCAATGACCTTCTTCACAGAACTGGAAAAAAACTACTTCAAACTTCATATGGTACCAAAAGAGAGCCCGCATAGCCAAAACAATCCTAAGCAAAAATAACAAAACTGGAAGCATCATGCTGCCTGACTTCAAACTATACGACAAGGCCATATTAATCAAAACAGCATGGTACTGGTACCAAAACAGAGACATGGACCAATGGAACAGAACAGAGGCCTCAGAAACAATACCACACATCTACAATCACCTGATCTTTGATAAGCCTGACAAAAACAAGCAATGGGGAAAGGATTCCCTGTTCAATAAATGATGTTGAGAAAACTGGCTAGCAGTGTGCAGAAAGCAGAAACTGGACCCCTTTCGGACACCTTACACTAAAATTAACTCCAGATGGATTAAAGATTTAACCATAAGCCCTAACACAATAAAAACCCTAGAAGGAAACGTAGGCAAAACCATTCAGGACATAGGCATAGGCAAGAACTTCATGTCTAAAACACCAAAAGCATTGGCAACAAAAGCCAAAATAGATAAATGAGATCTAGTTAAATTCTAGAGCTTCTGTACAGCAAAAGAAACAATCATTGAGTGAACTGGAAACCAATAGAACGGGAAAAAAAAATTGTAATCTACCCATCTGACAAAGGGCTAATATCCAGAATCTACAAAGAACTAAAGCAGATTTACAAGAAAAAAACAAACAAACCCATTCAAAAGTGGGCAAAGGATATGAACAGACACTTTTCAAAGGAAGACATATATGAAGCCAACAAACATGAAAAAAATGCTCATCATCATTGGTCATTAGAGAAATGCAAATCAAAACCACGTAGAGATACCATCTCACGCTGGTTAGAATGGCAATCATTAAAAAATCTGGAGACAACAGATGCTGGAGAGGATGTGGAGAAAAAGGAACACTTTTACACTGTTGGTGGGAGCGTAAATTAGTTCAACCATTACGGAAGACAGTGTGGCAATTCCTCAAGGATCTAGAAATAGAAATTCCATTTGACCCAGCGATCCCATTACTGGGTATATACCCAAAGGATTAGAAATTGTTCAATTATAAAGACACATTCACACGTATGTTCATTGTAGTGCTGTAAT
This sequence comes from Cacajao melanocephalus, assembly GCA_963573385.1. Taxonomy (NCBI): domain Eukaryota; kingdom Metazoa; phylum Chordata; class Mammalia; order Primates; family Pitheciidae; genus Cacajao; species Cacajao melanocephalus. Next base: position 66,372 of record CAUYLG010006973.1, on the reverse strand, counting down.
GGCAAAGACCTGGAACCAACCCAAATGGCCATCAATGATAGACTGGACAAAGAAAATGTGGCACATATACACCATGGAATACTATGCAACCATAAAAAACAACACGTTTGTGTCCTTTTTAGAGACATGGATGAATCTAGAAACCATCATTCTCAGCAAACTGACACAAGAACAGAAAACCAAACACCGCATGTTCTCACTCATAGGCAGGTGATGAACAATGAGAACACTTGGGCACAGGGAAGAGAACAACACTCACTGGGCTAGGTGGGGGGTTGGAGGGGAGGGATGGGGGGGTCGGGGGATGGAGACAGCAAACCACCATGGCATGTATGTACCTATGCAACAATCCTGCAGGATGCTGGATGTGCACATGTACACCAGAGCCCAAAATACAATTAAAAAAAAAAGATGTTAATCCACCAGGTTAAAACAAATAAATTATTGAGTCATGTAATTTTAAAGCTGATAGGCAGAGTGAATATTGTAATCTTTGTTTACACTTTTATTTTACTTAATCTAATTTTATTTATTTATTTATTTGAGATGGAGTTTCACTCTTGTTGCCCAGGCTGGAGTGCAATGGCACAATCAGCTCACCGCAACCTCCGCCTCCGCTTCCCAGTTTCAAGCAATTTTCCTGCCTCAGCCTCCCGAGTAGCTGGGATTACAGGCATGTGCCACCAGTACGTCCGGCTACTTTTTGTATTTTTAGTAGAGACGGGGTTTCACTGTGTTAGCCAGGATGGATTTGCTCTCCTGACCTCGTGATCTGCCCACCTCAGCCTCTCAAAGTGCTGGGATTATAGGCATGAGCCACTGTGCCTGGCCTTGTTTACACTTTTATAACATGATCATTTTAGCTGGTAAACAGATAAACTAACCCAGCTTTGCAAGATTCAATAAACCATGCTGATGTTTGCATATTATGAGACTCCTATGAATGATTTTAGTTACTATGATGCTATTGTTTTAGCATTCACAGTTATTAATATGTAAGATATTTTTACAACTTGTAACAGTGTCACTCAGATGTTCACAAAATAGGGATGCAAGTGTTTACACTGAAAAATGTGCCCCCAAATCAATAGCGTTTGAAGGGAAGTTATATGTGATAAGATGCTGGGAAGGAGGGAAACCGAATTCCATGAAACGTGGTGCATTTAATATGGGAGACAGCACTCCATGAAATATTAGATGTAATGCTGGGAATAGAAAAAACAGCTTTAAAGCAAAAAATATGTTACAACTTGTAAAAGTGCTCTGAGAATACATCTGTCTTATTTTATATTTATTCCCTTGAGAAAATCATTCTTGAATTATGCAAGTTTGAATTATACAAGGTCTGGCAAGACACATCTTTTGTATGAAATAAGACCTCCCCACATTTTTATAACCACAAGTAATCTAACTTAAAAAAAAAAAGTCAGTGCTGCTCTGCACTTAAATAAACAACTTCCAGGTTGTCTTTTTAATAGGAAAACTGCATTTTTAGATTATATAATCCATCAGTCTGAATTGCTTAGAAAGTGCCTAGCAAAGTCCTCTGCACATATAGGTATAAATGAAATGTTTTTTAGTGATAAGAATCAGATAGTTAATATTTCAAAAGCATTTTGTTTAGACAGGTAGAGAGCTAAATTAATTTCCTTGAACTGTTTAGGAGAATGCATGGTTATTAATCTAATTCAGCTTCTTCTTAGTGCAAAACCGACAGGAATGCTACCATGTAACGGTCAGCTGTCCACATGATTTATGCTATTTATTATTTTTAAAAGGAGGAGCGTTTTGCATTTCTTTTTATTTTCATGTGATAACCTCGGCAGAGTGAAATCTCATTTCTAGTTTCCACCGTGCAATAAAAACAGGTTTAGCTTTTCAAGTTCAGTCGTGTGATTTGTGTGTGTAGTTTCAATTTGTGATGTGTCAGCCAGTGAACCTCTGATTTAATAACAGTTAAGAACCTCTACTATGTAGGAATGACTGAAGCGATGTTTCTTTAGATCAATAGTATTGCCTGGTTTTACTGAGGAAATAAATCATTTTGCCATATGGTTGCCAAAATGTGAGAGGTTTTTGGATCGATGACACAAACCTATGTTATCTTTGGAGAGACTACGAGACCCTGGTTCATCAATCAAATCAATTTTAATTAAATCTAATTTAATGGACTACTGCCTAATAAAAAGAACACTTAAAAGAAAGTCATAGTTGAAGTGCACACGGCTTTTCCTTTCCTGTAAGTAGCGAATCCACTAAGCAGAAGGCAGTACCTCAGTGGAGCTGCCTGCAGGCTCTCCCTGCTGATGGATTTCAGAGAGTGGCTTCCCTTCTGATATTCTTGCTCAGAATGAGAAGGTAGGACCCGAGTCTTACATTTTAATGTGAGCAAAAGAAGCTGCAGGCTATGTAGGCAGGAACAAGTAGATCTCTAACTAGGTTTTTGGTGTTGAAAAACAGGAATCATCAAGAAACCGCCTCCCTTTACCTCTACTCTTTCACATTCTTTTTTTTTTATTATTGTGGTAAATATTTATTTTAGCCATTTTAGCCATTTTGAAGTATGCAATTTAGCGGCATTAATTATATATACAGTTATGCAATTGTCACCACCATCTAGTTCCAAAACGTTTCTATCACCCCCAACAGAAATGATATTCTTTAAAGAATAATCCCTTACTTTCTTCTCCCTCAGCCCCTGGTAACTTTCTTCTTTCTTCCTTCTTCTTCTTCCTCCCTTCTTCTTCTTCCTCTCCCTCCTCCCTCCTCACACCACCTCCTCCTCTCCTCCTCCTTCGCCTTCTCCTCCTCTCCTCTTCCTCCTCTCCTCCTCCTCCTTCTTCTCCTTCTCCTCCTTCTCTCCTCCTTCTCCTCTCCTCCTTTTTCTTCTTCTTTCATTTGACAGGGTGTCACTCTGTGGCCTATGCTGGAGTGCAGTGACACACAGCTCATTGCAGCCTTGACTTCCTGAGCTCAGGTGATCCTCCCACCTCAGCCACCTAGTTAACTGGTACTACAGGCACTCACTGCCATGCCTAGCTAATTGTTTGCATTTTTTTTTTTTTTGTAGAGAGAGTCTTGCCATGTTTCCCAGGCTGGTCTCAAACTCTTGGGCTCAAGCAATCCACCTGCCTTGGCCTCTCAAACTGCTGGGATTATAGGAGTCAGCCACTGTGCCCAGCCACCCTTGGTAACTTTTTTTTGTTTTGGTTTGGTTTTGAGACAGAGTCTTGCTCTGTCACCCAAGCTGGAGTGCTGTGGCATGATCTCGGCTGACTGCAACCTCCGCACCCCGGGTTCAATGATTCTTGTGCCTCAGCCTCCTGAGTAGCTGGTACTAGGAGGTATGCACCATCTTGACTGGCTAGTTTTTGGATTTTTTATAGAGATGGCATTTCACCATGATGGCCAGGCTGGTCTTGAACTCATGACCTCAAGTGAGCCACCCACCTCAGCCTCCCAAAGTGCTGGGATTACAGGAATGAGTGGCTGCACCCAGCCCACCCCTGGTAACTTCTTACCTATTTTCTGTCTCTTTGAGTTTTCCTGCTGTAGATATCTCATATAAGTGGAATCATACAATATTTGCTCTTTTGTAACTGACTTATTTCATGTAGCACACTATTTTCAGGGTTCATCCATGATGTGGCATGTTTCAGAACTTCCTTCCTTTTAAAGCTTTTTCCTGGGAAACCAACCCATGGCAGCAGTATGACAGTCGTATGACACAGGGGTATGAGAGTAGGAGCGAAGGCAGAAGTGGTCTGCAGGACGTGGGGAAGATGGCCTTGAGGTAGTGATGTTTGAACAAAGCTCTGAAGATGAATTGGCTCTTGGTTCCACAGGCTGTACAGGAAGCATAGTGGCTTCTGCTTCTGAGGAGGCCTCAGGAAGCTTCCAATCACAATAAAAGACAAAGAGGGAGCAAGGCACTTCTCCTGGCTGGAGCAGGAAGAAGGGAGAAAGAGATTACCTAGGTAAAGAGGAGAATGGGGCCAGATGCAGTGGCTCACACCTGTAATCCCAGCACTTTGGGAGGCCAAGGTGGGTGGATCGTGAGGCCAGGTGTTCAAGACCAGCCTAGCCAACATAGCGAAACCCTGTCTGTACTAAAAATACAAAAAATTAGCCGGGTATGGTGGTGGGCACCTGTCATCCCAGCTACCTGGGAAGCTGAGGCAGGAGAATCGCTTGAACCCAGGAGGGGGAGGTTGCAGTGAGCCAAGATTGCACCACTGCACTCCAGGCCTGGGAATAGTGTGATCCACGTTTGATCCTACCTTCTGATATGAATGTCTGCTCCTAGATGTTTGGATCCAGGCCACATGTCTGGAGCTCTCCTTTCCTTCTTTTGCTGATCTTCCCATCCTGAACTCCCCTTTTCCCTCTGGTATCTGGCATCAGTTAGGAAACCTGGAGTGCAAATCACCAGTTTGGATCTTAACAAGAAGGGGTGGAGGTCTCAGTGAGACCCTGTGCTTCTTCTACAGACCTCTCCAGCCTTGCCCCAACAGAAGAAGAATTTGCCAGATTTATATTTAAGTCACCAAAGGGTCACTCAGTGACTTGTTTAGAACAAAGAGGTCTGCTCCAAATTGAAGAATCTAAGATCTACTGGTAACTCCCGGGATGTAGTTTCTTTGAGACAATAAAACAATGGTGGTTGAGGATCTTGAATGTGAACGTTAACTTGGCCTTGAGGGTCTTGTTTCTACTGCTTAATTGTTAGGCATGGTGGCCTCATGCGGAGAGGGCAGGGCAGGTCCTATTTTTTCCCTAGAAATCCTATGCCTAGCTCAGGGTATCTATATCTTTTTTTTTTAGAATAAATGAATTCTTTCTTCCATGGGGTCTGCATTCAGGAAATGATTTTCCTTAAATACTGAATCTGGAAAGGTTTTAGGGTAGAGAGATCTAACCAACGAGATTTAAAGTCCAGAGACACTTCCATCTATTCATTAGGTTATTTCAGATTTGTGTCTTTGGCTCTATTGCACTTGCAGAATTCATCACATTGGAGTTATATAAAACAAGGTCAATTTATTAATTTGCAATGTGTAATTACCTAGTGCAGCTGTCTGCAAATGGTATTCCCTTTCTGGGTATTTCTCAGATAACTAAATTTAGATCAGAATACCGCTGGGTGAATATGTAATTAGACTCCAAAGGGAGTCATCTGTCCCCAAGGGGTATTTCTAACAAGCTATGGTAGCTTCACAGAAATACCTTTCTTGTCTCTGGGGAGAAAGAATATTTCTGTTCAGCCATTGTGTGAGAGAAAATAGCACAGCAGCTAAGGCTTGGTTTGGGGACTTCTAGCTTTTATATTGTATGTGTTTAATTTTTTCAATGCCCTGTCCTCCCCTGAATTCAGAAGACCTATACAGCTCACAGCAGCATCAGATAATAGTTATTTTTACCTTGGTATGAATTCAAATCTATGTATTATCTTTCTAAGGCGTTTTATATTTTGAAGCTCACTTCAAAATATGGGCCTCAAAGCATTGCTCCCATAGAAGGAAATCCATAGACCAGTGAGTGCTGGGGAAATATTATATTTCTTGGTCACAGGGCAATTGGTCAGTGTTACTGACACTGGCCCACGTGGACAGGCTCCTATCCTGTCTGTAAATAGGAAGATTCCATTTCTGCTTGAAAGATCCAGGATCGTTGTGTGAAATTATGTAACTGTTGGGTGTGTTTTCTGGAAGAAACACTGACATTGTTCCTCAGCTATGTTTTGCTAAACTCCATGGGTCATTCACTCATCTTTGCCTCTTAACTTTCCAACTTCCTAAGTGCACATCCATGTGAGGGCTTTTACTGCTGTTCTGTTTTTCTTCTACCTAGAAAATGGTCTCCCAGGTAATGGCTCCTGCACTTCCTTCGAGTCTCTGCTCAAATAGCGTCTTTTAGAGAGACATTCCCCTGTGCCCACCTAGAATGCTGGCCCCATCCCTTCGTCTACCTTCATACCCTACTCTACTTTATTTGTAGCATTTATTACCATCTGCCAATAGGTTATGCATCAAGTTACTTATTAACTGTCTTTCATATTAGCTTCATGAGGGCAGAGGATTTTGGTTCATCTCTGCTTTTTAGGTGAGTGCCTTGCACATAGTATGCTCTCAGTAAATATTTTTCACACAAGCAAATGAATTAATGAACGTGTTAAAATGTACTAATCCCAAGTTCAGAGGTTATTTTTTCTGGATTATTTTGCGGCTGGGTCCTTTCTTTTCTTTGTTTTTCCCTCCCTCCCTTCCTTCTTATTTGTCTTCCTAAAATAAATATTTATTGAGGTATTGAAATCCCAGACTGAAAAAGGTTAATTCTAGAATGGTTTTCCATGGACCGTGAGTGCTTGCTGTCTTCTTTTCCCAGGTGGTAAGCTTTTCTGCTTGTGGGTTCTCCATATTTTAGGACCTGCGGTTCTCAGTTTATTGATTACATCATCATCCTTTACACATGGCTTGAAGGATGACAATTGTGAAAAAACTGAGCTCATGGAAATAGCAGTTGTGCTGGACTTGTTCTCTAGTGAGGCTCCAGTGTCTGGTGCACGAAAAGCATTTTGTGACTATTTGTAGAACAAGTAGATTTGAATGAATGATAAGACACTGAGTTAGAAGTCATCTGCCTAAGACACGTCAGGGTAGAATGCATGGAGATCAATGCTCAGCAAATTGGTTTTTAAAATGGTTTAAATAAGATTAATTTCCTTCCCTTAATCAAAGGTCTTTTTTCTATTGCCCTTGTTTAGACACAAAGAGGAATGAGAACAAATGTGCCAAATCATTGTTTCATATCTGATCAGTAATTGTCATTTATGCAACATATAAGCTCTGTAATTTAGGTTCAGAATTACCGTTGTTACAGCAAATCAGGAAATGTATTTACAATAACTTTACTTTTTCGTGTTTATTAATTTAAAAACTAACCAATGTAGACTTATATGTTAAAAATTTTTTTGTAGATATCTAGTGAAGAGTTAAGCTGCTCTCTCATTCCTGTCTTCTGGTTTCTGTCATTAGTCTCTAGATTAATAACAATTCTCAATTTCTTCTATAGCTTCCTAGTTTATCTCTACATATATATTTAGCTGTTCTTTTTTGAAAATATAAATGGTAGCATACACTGATTGTTCTTCCTCTTGCTCTTTAAAAAAATTTTTTTTTTTTAAAATAGAGACTGGGTTTCACTATGTTGCCCAGGCCAGTCTTGAACTCCTGCACTCAAGCCATCCTCCTGCCTTGGTCTCCCAAAGTACTTGGATTACAGTCATGAACCACCATGCCCAGTCCATCTTGCTCTTTTTACTTACCATTGAATGTAGAGATTGTTATGATCTGATTGTTTATTTACCTTTGAAATTCATATGTTGAAATCCTAACCACTAAGGTTCAGGGTGTGGGGCCCTTGGGAGTAATTGGAGATAATTATGATTGGGATTAGTGCCCTAAGAAAACAACTAGCCATTCCCTTCCACTGTGTAAGCACACAGCAAGAAGTGTGCGCTCCCTGAACCAGAGAGGGAGCCCTCACCTGACACTAAATCTTCTGGTCTTTTAATCTTGGATTTCACAGCCTCCAGAACTGTGAGAAATAAATGCATGTTCTTTTTAAGCCACATGGTTGATGGCATTTTGTCACAGTGTCCTAAATGGACTAAGACAGAGATCATTCCATTTTATTGTTTAGAGAGCTAGTTCATTTCTTTAACAGCTAGGAATTATTCTAGTGTATAAATCTAGGATAACTTAATCTTTTTTATTGATACATATTGAAGTTGCTTCCAAATATTGCAATTACAAATAACATTTTATGCATGGGCAAGTAGAAGTGTAGGATAAAGTTCCAGAAGGGGAATTGTTGGGCCAAAGGGTATATGCATTTGTAATTTTTACAGATGATGTCAAATTGCCTTCCATGAAAGTTGCACTATTTCACCCTTACTTCTTGTTATTGAATGTTCACTCCAAAACTCATGTTGACACTTAATTGCCATTGAGGCATTATTAAGTGGTGACTAAGTTATGAGGGCAAAGCCCTCATGACTTAATGCCATAACCATGGGAGTGAGTTAGTTACTCCATTTTTCAGACTCCGTTTTTTGAAAATGTCTGTCTCTCTGTCTCTAGGGTATACTTCCTTGCCATATGTTACCTTCTGCCATGTTGTGACGCAGCAAGAAGTCCCTCACCAGTTGCAGTTCTTCAATCTTGAACTTCTCAGCCTCCAGAACTGTGAGCCACGTACATCTCTGTTCTTCATGAATTACACAATCTGTGGTATTCCGTTATAGCAACAAAAAACGGTCTACAGGCCAGATGTGGTGGCTCATACCTGTAATCCGAGCTCTTTGGGAGGCCAAGGCAGGCAGATCATGAGGTCAGAAGATGGAGACCATCTTGGCTAACATGGTGAAACCCTGTCTCTACTAAAAATATAAAAAATGAGCTGGGTGTGGTGGTGTGTGCCTGTAATCCCAACTACTTGAAAGGCTGAGGCAGCAGAATCTCTTGAACCCAGGAGGTGGAGATTGCAGTGAGCCAAGATCAAGCCATTGCACTCCAGCCTGGGCAACAAAACGAGACTCTATCTCAAAAAAAAAAAAAAAGTCTACAAAACCTCTAATTGCTGGCTTTCAGTGATAATTCTCATTATTGGAATAAAGCTTGATTTTGAAAGATCTTCACTAACAATGTGTTATTAAACTTTTTGATAACTTGCCAGTCTTGTAGGTTATAAAACAACCTTGTCATCACTTTAATTTGCATTTCCCTTTAATGTTCCTCTTCCCTATGAGTGAGGTGGAACATCTCTTCATAGGTTTAACCCATTTATGCCTAAGGTTGCAATTTTTTGAATTTTTGCAATCAGACCTTAGCAATGACCTTGAGCAGTAGGATATAAATAATGCCCAAGTGCTTAGCATTCCAATAATGGAACACTAGGCATAAATGGGTTTTAAGATTCATTTGGATTTTCTTTGCTGGGAACCGTTTGTTCTTATCCTTTCCCCATTTTTCTATTAGGTTTTTCTTTTTATTGTTCATTTGTTAGAGCTTTTTCTGTGTTAAAAATATTAGTGAAAGTTATTGTTGCTGACAGTGGTTCACTAGGGTTAAGACCACTGGAAAAAATGGCATTAAATTATACTTTATGGACTTAAAATTAACATGTCATTTTACTGTTTCTAAAAATGAAAGTGTATTTAGAAACATACGTATAATAACATTTATCTTCTTTAGTAATTGACAAATATTGTTAATATTGTTAGTGCTAGTACCTGAATGTGCAATTCACAGACATCAAGAGTCTGAGGAGAGCTCAGGTTAACCAGTTCTACTCTCTCAGTTTGTAGAGAAGAAATTAAGGGCAAGGAAACTTGGTCATTTGGCTGCAACTATTAAGAAGCCTGGCTCAAGCCTCTTCCGTAATAAGAAAATGTATTGGTTCATCTAAAAGGAAGCCTAGGAAGCCAGTGCAGGCTTTAGGTCTGGGAGATTCAACCAGCTCAACAACATTCTTAGAAGCTCATGTTATTTTCTACCAAAGGGCTGGTGCCAGGGATTGCCAGCACCGATGGGGGCATCATGGCAGTAGCTACTGCTTCTTTATTCTCCTCTAACAGGGGTGACAGAATACTGCTTCTGAAAAGCCTCTTGGAAGAATAAGGACAAATCTTAGTAAAAGTTTACAGCAAACCTCTTTTCATAGCTCATTGGTCTTTACTAAATCACATGACCCCTCCCCTGAGCCAATCACTGGGAAGGGGATGGCTCACCATTAGACCAATCAGGACCACACTTATAGGTAGGGGTCAGATCAACTTCCAGTGTGGCACATGGAGTATTAAGGAGGGTCTGGGCACTTAAACATAATCAGAAGTCTGGGATATGTGTAATATCATGTAGACAAATATTTTGCAGCACTTAATGTCTCATCGTCATTTTAATTTATAACATGTACAACATAAAATAGATTCACTTGAAATCTGCATCAATAAGCATTCTCCATAGAAACAGAACCAATAGGACACACACACGCACATGCACGCGCACACACACACACACACACACACACAGAGAATTGTTTGAAAGAATTAGCTCACACCATTGTGGGAACTGGCAAATCTGAAATCTTAGAGCAGACCAGCATGCAAGGTCAGGGAAGAGCTGATTTTGTAGTCTGAGGCAGAATTCTTCCTTCTTTGATAAACCTCAGTCTTTCCTCTTAAGGCCTTCACCTGACTGGACAAGGCCCACCCATATCGTGGAAGGGAATCTCCTTTACTCAAAATCAACTGAAATGTTAATCACATTTACAAAATGCTTTCACAGTGACATCTAGTCTAGTGTTTGACCAAACAATAAGGCATTATAGCCTGGCCAAGTTGACACATAAGATTAACCATTACATAATCTTTGTCTTCCAATCTTAATTTCCTTAATGTTTCTAACTTCCTTCTTCCTTAAAATGGGTGGCCGTGGTGTGATTTCAGAAACATAAACCTTAGCATGAGAGTGGGAACCACTATAGAAAATACACAAATCAGTTTTCATATTAGTGCATAGGATTCAGACAGATGTCTCCAGACAGACTCAGCCCAATTTTCCAGGTGTGAACACCTATACTGTTTCAGATTTAATCCATGGTGTTCTGCTGTGGGAAGGAGGGGCTGGATGGATGTGTTCTTTAGCATCTGTAGTAAGATGCTAATGTTCATGTCCTACAAGTATCCCAAACAATGGGGTCCAGGCTCCACCACTAAAGGGAAAAATTAGGGTTAGAAACCTTTGTGGTCTCTATCTGAGCCAGTGGCTGACAAAGCACTCATCCAATAGTGATCGTCCACTTGTTTGACAGCACTATGAATGTATACAGTACATTCTAGGCATGTGGTTTGACAAATATTTTGGAGCAATTTACAAGATTTTAGCTCAAGCATCCCCCAGATTATTTTTTTTAAACTTTCATAATGTGAAATTCCTTTTCCTTCGTAGGGGTAATTTTAACCTGCTGGTACTTTTTGTTTTTATGTGCTGTGACAGTTCTTGTTTATCTCAAAGTTTATGTAAGCTGAGGCTGTTTCGATTTTAAAAGCCACTCCATTCCTGTGGCTAAAGCAAAGTCATGGGAATCAGTTACCTTTAGGGGGCAGAAACATACAAACAAATCTCATTAATGTTGAAGAGGAGTTTTGGGTACTAGCTGTCCGAGTTTCACCCTGCCTTATCTTAAAGCCTTTTTTCTGACTCACTGAAGACAAATAACACAGGGTGTTGGTGGGTGTGTGTGTTTATTTGAGGGTGTGGCGGGAACACATGGACTTTGGGGAGCAGCCAATTTGGTGCCATTTGGGAATTATTGCCTTGTGCAGAGCGATCCTTCCTCTGGGTATTTTCATAATTGTCAAAGCAAAAATAAAGCTGGCTACCTTCCCTCTTTGGTGATGTCTCAGATCTGGAAGCCTCTTTGCTCTCCTTCACTGGGCCCCTCAGCACCACAACCCCCTCCCACTCTGACGACTTCGCAGAGGGGAAAAAGTCGCTTGAAAACAACCAGACTTTTGTTTGGGGGTATTAGAACAGTTTCATTTCAGTCCTGTTCATTGTTCAAAAAAAATTTTTTTAGCATGTATTACTATCTTTGCTATTATTTTTTTGAGGCAGATTCTCACTGTGTCACCCAGGCTGAGGCATAGTGGCATGATCTCCACTCACTGCAGCCTCTGTCCCCTAGGTTCAAGCGATTCTCCTGCCTCAGTCTCCCAAGTAACTGCGACTACAGGTGCGCATCACCATGTCCAGCTCATCTTTGTATTTTTAGTAGAGATGGGGTTTCATCATGTTGGTCGGTCGGACTGCTCTTGAACTCCTGACCTCAGGTGATCCACACACCTCGGCCTCCCAAAGTGCTAGGATTACAGGTGTGAGCCACTGCACCTGGCCCCATTATTCAACATTTTATTTAAGCTCCTTGAACAGCTTTTTTCCTCAGATGAGGCTGGAGCCATGGACCTGGCTGTGTGTGTGTGCGCGTGTGTGTGTGCATGTATGCCACCTATGCCCTTCCCATGTTGTCGTAGGCTGGTTTCTCCGAAATGCAAGCCACAAGCCATTACTGGCTCATGACATCAATTTAGAAAGTCACAATCTGTATTTTATTTTAAAAAGGAGTAGAATGGAATACAAATTAGAAAGTACATGCCACATAATAGAGTATGATTTCCTCAGAAAGCTTTGTTCAAATGTGAGTGTGTGTGTGTGAAAATCAATGTGATAATGGATGTCAGCTGCCTGGAATTGTGTGAATTGTGTCATAATGTAAAACCTTTACTGTGGGTCATGCTCAAAGAACTGTGAAAGTCATTGTTCTAGCTGGCGTGGTGGACGTGCACCCGTGGTCCCTGCTACCTGGGAGGCCGAGGCAGGAGGATCGCTTGAGCTCTGGAGGTCAAGGCTGCAGTGAGCTGTTATTGTGCCTTTGCACTCCAGCCTGGGTGACAGAGCAAGACTTTGTCTTCAAAAGAAAAGAAATAGAAAGAAAGTCACTGATATAGATGGGTCTTCTTGTTTGGGGAAAGGAAGATGGGGTACAGGAGAAGGGGAAGGGAGAGGGGGCAGAAAGGGGAATCTTGGGGGACTCCCTGCAGCAGGTTAGTGAAGTTTGTCTGCCCCAGCCTTGCCCTGACCACTTCTGGTTCTTCGGAAGTGGTGGCCTCCGCTGTGGTGGTGTCGTTCTCATTGCTGGTGTTTGCGGCTGTTTAGGAGCTGTGTTCACTTTCAGCTTTGCTGAGGAGCCACCATGGCACACGCCCCAACCTCTTCTCCTCCTCCAGCCTCTTGTTACCTGGCTTGGTGGCTATCCAGGCAGCCATGTGGCTCTTACCCTGCCATGAACATATGTCTTCACGCAAGTTCATGGGGAACACTGGGGTCCTCTTTCACAGCCTCTGAGTTTGCCCTGTTTTTTTTTTTTAATCTTTCTAAAGCCTACAGCACCCAGTATTCCCAGGCAGTCTCCCATCCAAGTACTAACCAGACTAGACTCTGATTGCCTTCCTAGATCAGATAGAATGTATGGCTATAAACTGCCCTGTTTCTTTCTTTCTTCTTTCTTTCTTTCTTTCTTTCTTTCTTTCTTTCTTTCTTTCTTTCTTTCTTTCTTTCTTTCTTTCTTTCTTTCTCTTTCTTTCTTTCTTTCTTTCTTCTCTCTCTTTCTTTCTTTCTTTCTTTCTTTCTTCTCTCTCTCTCTTTCTTTCTTTCTTTCTTTCTTTCTTTCTTTCTTTCTTTCTTTCTTTCTTTTTTGTAGAGATGAAATCTTGCTATGATGCCTAGACTGGTCTTAAACTCCTGGCCTCAAGCAGTCCTCATGCTTTGGCCTTTCAAAGGGCTGGGATTACAGGTATAAGCTGCTATTTCTGGCTTGTTTCATTTCTTTATTTTATTTATTTTTAATGTGTACTGCACCTCTGCTCTTATTTTATTTTATTAATTTATTATTATTAATTTTGGAGACAAGATCTGGCTCTGTCACCCAGGATGGAGTGCAGTGGCATGATCATGGCTCACTGCAACCTCAACCTCCTGGGCTCAAGCCATCCTCCTGCTTCAGCCTGCCAAGTAGCTAGGACTACAGTCATGCACTGCTATGCCAGCCTTTTTTTTTTTTTCTAGAGACAAAGTCTGGCTTTGTTGCCCAAGCTGGAGTGCAGTAGCAGGACCCTAGCTCACTGCAGCCTTGACCTCCTGTGCTCAAGCCATCTTGCTACTGAGTAGCTAAGACCACAGGCACACATCACATACCTGGCTTTTAAAATGCTTTTTTATAGAGATTGAGACTTGTTAAGTTGACCATGTAAGTCTCAAACTCCCGGGCTCAAGTGATCCTCCCACCTCAGCCTTCCAAAGTGTTATGATTATAGCCATGAACCACCACACCTAGCCCATCTCTGTCTCTTTCAGCCTAAAGGTGTGGGGTTACCCCAAAAGGTCTCTTGTCTAGGAACACCACCAGGCCTGGAAAAGATGGGAGTACTTCTTCAGATATTCCCCCTGATATGGCCTAGCTCTGTGTCCCTGTCCAAATCTCGTCTTGAACTGTAATGTGAACTGTTATCCCCACGTGTTGGGTGAGGGACATCGTGGGAAGGGATGAAACCATGGGACTGGTTCCCCCATGCCGTTCTCATGATAGTGAGTGAATTCTCACAGGATGTGATGCTTTTACTTTCCTCCACCTGTGCTTGGCACTTTTCTCTCCTGACACCATGTGAAGAAGGATATATTTACTTCCCCTTCTGCCACGATTCCTGAGACCTTCACAGCCATGTGGAACTGTGAGTCAATTCAACTTCTTTTCTTTATAAATTACCCAGTCTTGAGTATTTCTTTATAGCAGCATGAGAATAAACAAATACACCCCCTAAACATCAGCAAGTATTGTGTAGCTCCTTTTGATAAGGCAACACACTTTGCTTCCAGAATATTCTTAAGAGTCCTACACTCTACTGGTGAGTGCCTCAAAAGTTCTATAGTGCAGCTAGAATCTGGTTGGGACACAAGAAATTACAGTTTTTTCATCTTGCAAGCATCACCCACCCTCCACTTTCAGCCTTTTTAGGTAAAATACTTTCTTCTTAAGAGAAGGGGCCATTCACATGAACCCTACACTCCCAAAGTCCAAGTACCACTCTCTCTCTCTCTTTGCTTTCCAGGAATAGGGGTAGGAAGTAGTGGAACTGGTTGTGAACACGCCTCAATAAACCCAACAGGGAGGTGGCCATCCTCAACTTCTGATGTCTCCTTGAACTTGGAACATGAGATAATTAGGACCTTCTGTGACCAGCTATGGACCTTGGCCACAATTCCAAGACAACGGGAAAAAAAAAATCCCACTTCATACCATCTTGCACAACCTTTTTATTCGAATGTCTACAATCTTCTATGAACCTTTTTCTGTGGTCATATGATATTGTATGTTCTTGGCTTCCATTTCTTCCCCCTGCAATATTTCTGCCACTCAGGGTCTCTTTGCGTATCACGCTGCAACTTCCCCAAAGCTTCCTCTGAGCTGCTGAGTGGGAATTGACCCAAGCCTCCTCTGGGCACCCCACATTTGGTCTCCTTGGTTATTATACATTTTGTTTCGCTTTGACTCACAGTGAAATGAGTGGTTTATGTGTCTCCTCTACCAGACCGTATTTCCTAGAGGACATGGGCACAGCCCAGTTGTCCTTGCATGCCTCCTGGCACCTTCCATACAGTAAGTGCTGAAAATGTTCATAGCACATTGAATGGCAAAAAGGAACTTCTTGATCATCCCCTAGGATGCATCTTCTATGATTGTCTGGTTGCAATTTAGGATGATCACTGTGAGCCAACAGCTGCAGGCTCATTTTAAATGTTGGTTTTACAAATTCTCTCAAATAACAATGCCTTATATTAACTTAGATTTTATAAAATGTCCTAGGTCACATGGTTTTGTTTAAAACACTTCTTTCGTCTTTGAAACAGCCAAGTGAAATTCGATGTGGTAGATGTCACTCTCATTTTTTAGATAAGAGAGTGTTCAGAAAGTGTAAGTGACTTGCTCAAGGTCCCCGGATAGTGAATCACAGCTTGTGCTCTCCTCCTCTCACCTCTTTGCACGGAGCTCTGACATTCTTCTGTCAAGTTGCCTTGCAAGTCTCATGCTTTCTGGGTAAGTAAATGCCATCCAAGTACTTGCCCCAGGTCTTCAGTGGTGAGCTAAGGTCCTGTCCTCAGCTGCTGGTTCCTCCCTGAGTATATGACACTAGGCAAGACATTGACCTGTTCCCACATCTCAGTTCTTTCATTCCAAGCATAAAGGTGACAATAGATGCTGGCTGCCTTGAATGGTGTGGTGAGGATTCATGAGATGATGCAGAGAAGTGCCCTGAGCTCCTGGGACAAAAGGCTTGGTAGAAGCACAAAGTCTAATTATAATTTTCTAACATTGTCAAAGTGGCCTCTGGAAAGGCTAGCTCTTGCTTCTAAATTTGGAGAGGATGCGTGGCTGGGACAGATTGTTTTCTCTTAACTGGCAGCCCCAGCAGCCTCCTGCTTATGCTGGCCTTTGTGGCTCTGCTCTGATCCAGCAGCACTCGGTCTACCTGGATCCCATTAACAATAGAAGGTACAGTCCCCAAAAGTGCCAGCTCCGGATCTTCCATACCTTTTGGATGGAGCAAGGGTAAAACACTTTGAACAGGCATCAGATGGGGCTGTGTTAGTCTTAGGGAATGTATATGCAGTCCGTGATCTAAGGATGGGAAGGCTATACAGATTAGGGAGAATGTAAGAAAGTCTTCTTGGACCTTCCAGGAAAAAGTTTGCCTCTCGAATAAGAGGAAGTCACAGAAAACCTTCCAGCCTTATCCTCAGCTTCCTGCCCTTGAACACAGGGTGAGCTCTGAACCTTGAAGCTGCTGCTGCTGCCACCTTACAAACCAATGGAGAAGCCCGGAGAATTGCAGCAACATTGGCCCGACACCACTGAGTCACTGAAACAGCGTGGCATTTCTTGGCTGTGATAAAAACAAATCTTTGCTTAAGTCATCATTAGCATGCCTTTTCTGTTCCTTGTACACAGATACTGGTAGCTGATGGATGGCTGTGTCTATGACAGTGTGGTGGCTCAGGTCCAGGGGGTGTTGCAGATTCTCTGACCTGGAATGTTAGTGTAGAGGTTTTGGAACGCTGAATTTTACACAGAAAATCTCTGGCTTTGCCCATTTTTTACCCTGCTTTGTTTTCCTTTGGACCACTCTTTCTCTCAGCTACTCATCAAATGATCTATCCTGAATACAGGAATAAAATCAATACTAGAGCTGGCTTCCAAGTAATAGGGAGGTAAGCTCTGACTTTTCTCCTTCCCATTTCTTTTTAGAATTTATATAAATTTAGGGGGTACAGATGCAACTGTGTTACATGTGTATATTACGTAATGGCAAAATCTTGGTTTTTAGTATAGTCATCACCCCAGTAATGTACATTGTACCCATTGAGTAATTTCTCATCACTCTCCCCTCTGTTGTCCCTTTACCTTTGTGAGTGTTCACTGTCCATCAGTCCACACTTTTTGTCTGTATGTACATATTATTTAGCTTCCACTTATAAGAGAGAACCTGCAGTATTTGATTTTCTGTTTCTGACTTGAATCATTTCTCAACATTTGGATCCAGATATTCCGAGCCTACAATGTCCCTGACTCTGTACCTTGCTTCTCATCTCTATCCAGACCCTCTCTCTGACCTCTTAGGACTTCACAGCCCCAACTGTGGCTGGCCTAAAGGGTCACCTTCCCAGGTAATATGGCATTTCCACATAGTGGAGACACCTCGGATAAATCGTGAAGCTAGGCACCCTTCTCTTGCCCTTTTCAGTTCTAGTCTATCCTTTGCTCATAAAAAGTTTCCAAGCATCTAGTACCTTCTTGGTGTTCAATAGGGTTCCATTTTTAATCTCAGGGGACTCAGTTGCCTTATCTCTGAAATGGAGAGAACAGTATTTTGTCTGCTCAGAGATGAGGATCCAATCCTCTAAACTCTTTGGTTTCTTTCTGACTCCACATTCTGTACCTACCTAACAGGGCACTGTCAGGGCCCTGTTTGTCCTGGCATATGAAAATTATTATCACTTCAGTACCCTGATGAATGCTGCAGTGGATTTCTTAAAAAAGTCCTGATAAGGGAGGTTTATCTTCCCCAGGGTGTTTGCATTTTCAGAGATAATCTGTGGGGAAATCATTGAAAAGTTCAAGACCCTTTCTGTATTCCAAGGCAGACAATTAGTGATTCTACCCCTGTGACCAGCCCATTCCTGAAATGAGCACATGAACATCCGCAGTCTGGCTTTTAGTTGACTTTCCCTTCTTTCAGATTCACTGCAGATTACAGTACCCAGCATTAGCCAAGACCTTCAACATTTAATGACTAGCCACAGAGAAGAAATAAGAAGATGAACTGCTTGTTCCAGAAAGCAACAGAGCTTTGAAAGCAGCTATATATTTCCTAGCTACTACTAAGAAATGGGACTATCTTCCTGAGACCTGTAAGAAGCCAATAGGTACCTCTCGATACAATACTTAAGGGAATGGCAAAGTAGCTGATCTAATTAAAACATCCCCCAAACATCATGAAATAGAAAGATTAATGCTGAAAGAGATGCTTTGAATGCCATTGGTTGCCTGTAAGGAATATGACTTCAAATAGCAAAGTAGACTGGAGAACCTCTCAGGCATTATGTGATTTGGGAGAAGACCTTCGATTGGCTTTCTCTTTGTGCATGAAACAGAAAACTGTGTTTTTGTTGCATTTCAGTACAGAGAGACTTAGTCCCTATAAGATTGAAATGTGCTGATTCTTATGTAATTAGGACTTCTTCCCAGCCCAAAGGAGTACATTGGCTTTGCCCTATGCTTGGAAAGAAAGTGGAATGTATATGGGAGGCCAGTAGCCATTTCACCTGCCAGCCAACTCATTGAGATTAATAGCAAACGAATAAACAGAAATTCTGTTGAGGGATGTGGCCTGTGTACCCAGTCAATATGACATGGCTATGTGCACACGGAGTCTCACTCTTTCACATCAATAGGACAGTCCTAGCTTTCACTTTTGCCTCCTAGATCTGAGGTTTCTCATTCTGTCCTCAGTGATTAATGATGTTCTATTACTTCAAATACCCCAAACCTGGCTCTGGCAGTCAGATGTTCATCTGGTTGCCCTGATGTAATCATTGAAGGGAATGGCGTTAATGGACTGTGGAATAGTTGGCACCCATATGTGGATGGACTGACTTACGCTGACTGTTAAAGTGACCCAGTTTATTGTTTGATAATTGGCCATGAAGTGAGCCAACACCAACATACTTGATGATTCACTTATTCTAAATCGCTGTTTGGTATGAGATGACAGAAGAATGGGAATAATGTCTAGCGTTGGTTCCATGATTTTCTTACGTATTTTTGAGGCCCTGCTATGGGGCTGAGTGCTGTTCTAGGTTCTGAGAGGGTGTTGGAGGAGAGATTAAAAGGAGAACAAGATATTGCTTCTGATCTTGATGTGTTTTTATTTGGAGAAAGAACAGTTCGGGCCTCATCTCCTATTTTGCTCAACTCAGGGCAGAGGCCTGAAAAGTATTAAGATTTAAAATGCAGGAACGTGTGAGACCATTGCATAAAGACGCCTTATAAAAATGCCAAGCCGTCTGAGAAGCAGTAGAGAGAACATAATTAAAAGACACTGTTTTAGTTTCCTAGGTCTGCTGTAACAAGGGAACACAAATTGGTGGCTTAAAATATCAATTTACTTTCTCACAGTTCTAGACGCCAGAATCCAAAATCAAAGCGTTGGTAGAGTTGATTCCTTCCTGGAGGTTTAGAGAAAGAGTCTGAACATGCCTCTCTTTTGGCTTCTGGTGGTTGCTGGCAATTCTTGGCGTTCCTTGGCCTGCAACTGCATAGCTTCAACCTTTACATTGGTTGTCACATGGCCATCGTCCCTCCATGCCTTTCCGTCTCTGGCTTTCTTCACTTCTTCTTATAAGGACACCAGTACTGGATTAAAACTCCTCCGGTATCACCTCAGTTTAACAAATGACATCTGCAACGACCCTATTTCTAAATAAGGTCACATTCTGTATTTCTGGGAATGTGGGGGTATGGAAAGGGGCACTGTTCAACCAAATATTTCACCAACCGAGGTACCTACAAATGTTAACAAAATCAGCAGAGCGAGAAAGTAAAGAAGTGAAACAATGTATTTCCAAGAAGGAAGCAAAGGGAAGAAAAGTATTGTTTTTCTGCTTCTCTCCCCTGAGTTTGATACAGGCACCAAAACGTGAAGTAGGACTGTAGCAGAACTAATATGATAATTAATTTCAGAGGAAAATGTGGGGCCTTTTTTTTTTTTCAAGATGGGGTCTTCCTCTGTTGCCCAGGAGTGCAGCGGTATAATCTTGGCTCACTGCAGCCTCAACTTCCAGGGCTCAAGTGATCCTCCCACCTTAGCTTCCTTAGTAGCTGGGACCACAGGCACAAGCCAACATGCCCTGCTAATATCTCTATATTGCCCAGGCTGGTATCAAACTCCTGGGCTCAAGAAATCCTCCTGCCTTAGCCTCACAAAGTGATTACAGGATTACAGGAATGAGTCACCGCCCTCAGCCCTGGGATGTTTTATATTGTGAAGTAGATGCAGTTTACTCTTTCCTGACTTTTTGTGGTGTTGGAAGAAAAATTGGCTTTGGCTTCACTTTAACTCTGGAGAAATTGTGGAACAGGACGAGAAAGAAAGCCTGGAATAGGTGATTTAGGTTTGCTCTAGGCTTGGGAAAATAGAAAAATAGGACCTTTCATGGTTCATTCCGACATCTCCAGAATAGCTCACTTGGAGACAAGAGGAGTCAGAAATTTAAGACAGACATTTCTCTTGGAAGAATAATGTGCATTTGATTGTGTTTCCCCTCAATCTATGACTCTTGAAAATGTTGTGTCCAGAAGGTAGAGAATGCTAAATAGCCAGGCACAAAAATAGTTACAATACCAGTGAATGGACTGAATTCCAGGAGAGGTATTAACTCTGTACATAAGAGCTCAGAAGAGGTAACTGACTCTGGATCAGGAGGCTTCATGTGATGCAGCTGGAAGGCTGACAGATGTTTTGGATGGCTGGAGATGGGGAAGAAGAACCACAGACTGCAGTGCTATTTGATGTCTCCAATCTCAAAAATTTGTGCTGCTAATTTTGAAAAGAAATAGAAGAAAGTGAATTGGTCAATGAAATCCATTCTTACTCATGGAAAAAAAACCCCCACAACTGGGGAACATGTTTTTTGATGACGCATCAGTAGTCATTATCCTATTCCTATTGGTCTTATTCATACCATTGATTAGTGATGTGGTTTGGCTGTGTCCTCACCCAGATATCATCTTGAATTGTAGTTCCCATAATTCCCATGTGTTATCGTGGGAGGGACCTGGTAGGAGGTAACTGAATCATGGGGGAGTTGCCTTGATGCTGTTCTCATGATAGTGAGTTCTCATGAGATCTGATGGTTTTATAAGGGGCTTTTCCCCTGCCTTTGCTCTGCAGCTTTCTTTGCTGCTACCATGCGAAGAAGGACGTGTTTGTTTCCCCTTCTACCATGATTGTAAGTTTCCTGAGGCCTCCTCAGCCCTGCAGAACTGTAAGTCAATTAAATCTCTTTCCTTTATAAATTACCCAGTCTCAGATATGTCTTCATTAGCAGTGTGAGAACAGACTAATACAGTTAGTTTCTCTTCTTAAGACAAGTGAATAATTGTTGTTGTTGTATCAGTTAGGATAGGCTAAGTTATGGTGAAGTAACAACTCCAAAATCTTAGTAGCTTAGTAATATAAAAGTTGATGTCTCTGTCACGTGACAGTTGTTATGTCTACTCAATACAGTCGCTCAGAGACCTTAAGCAGCAGAGGCTCCATTCTACCATAGGCTTTAAAGGTCACCATAGCAGGGAGAAGAGAACATAGCAAATCATGCACAGGCTCTTAGGGATCATGCTCAAATTTCATTAGTTAAATGGAGTCACAAAGCCATATTTAACTATAAAGAAGTGGCAAAGTGCAGTCCCACTGTGTACCTGGAAGGAAGATGTCTTAGTCAGTTTGGGCTCTCATAACAGAACACCACAGACTGGGTGGCTTAAACAACATTTATTTCTTACAGTCCTGGAGGCTGGGAAGTCTAGGATCAAGGTAACAGCAGATTCAGTTTTTGGTGCGGTCTCTCTTCCTGGCTTGTACTGAGCTGCTGTCTTGCTATATCCTCACATGGCCAAGAGAGTACGCTCTAGTCTCTTTTTCTTTTGATAAGGTCAATAATCCCATGATGGGGGTTCCACCCTCATGAACTCAATCATAATTACCTTCCAAAAGGCCCCACCTCCTAATACTATTGCATTGGAAGTTAGGATTTCAACAGATGAATTTTTGGGGTCACAAGAATGCAGTTTATAATAGAGGAGAACTGGAATATCTGGGAAAAGCCCTAATGACTACCACATCAAGATGCAGATTTCTTGTGCTTTAGAGTTACTACACATTGGCATCGCCATTCTTTTCAGTTGAGGAGAGGGAGAATTCTCTCCTGCAGTGTGGAACTTTAACCAAACAACTGAATAGGATGCTGAGAAGCCTGACCTCAGGTGATCCACCCACCTCGGCCTCCCGAAGTGCTGGGATGAGAGGTGTGAGCCACCATGCCCGGCCCGTATTGGCATTTTTACATCTACTTTTGAGGCAGGAGAGATATCCAATGAAGTAACCATGATCTTGGGATGCAGCAACCGTGGTGATCATACAATCAACCAAACAGACCTCAGCATTCACTTTGTAACTGAGCTCATTCAAACAAAGCTATCTTCAGCAGGGAATTTTCCCCATAGAGAGCATGTGCATTTTGATTTTACCTGTCCTCACACTGACCCCTTGCTCATTATAGTAGTGAAAAACACAACCCTGGGGGAGACTTAAGATGCTAATGAGACATGCAACATATGAACAAGCATGGAGAGCTACTGTGCATGTGCACCCAGAGGACCACCCAGAACATGCTTACTAGGAACACCTCTTCCCACTTCCTTATGAATAATCACGTAAATTTTCATAAAGGGAGTTTCTCCAGTAAACATAAATGCTGTATTATCCTTATGGGCAACCCACCCTCTATTCCCTCTCTCTCTCTCTCTCTCAGGGTTTACTGTCCATTCTGCACCTAACTTTAATTTTTTAATTATTTATTTATTTTGAGATGGAGTCTGGCTCTGTTGCCCAGGCCGGAGAGCAGTGGCACAATCTTGGCTCACTGCAACCCCTGCCTCCCAAGTTCAAGTGATTCTTCTGGCGCAGCCTCTTGAGTAGCTGGGACTACAGTGGCACACCACCACACTCGGCTAGTTTTTTGTATTTTCAGTAGAGATGGGGTTTTGCCATGATGGCTAGGCTGGTCTCAAAGTCCTGACCTCACGTGATCTGCCTGCCTTGGCCTTCCAAAGTGCTAGGATTACAGGCGTGAGCCACTGCACCCAGTCTTGCACCTAACTTTCAAATATTCTTTCTCCTTTGTAAATGGTTCCACACTCCATCTCCTTTGTGGTGTCTCTTGTTTAAATTATTTTAAGCTAAGAAGACAAGAACCAAGGTCTCACAACAGCCGTCAACAGTCTAACTTTGGCTAGGGGGAGCCTATAAAAACTTGTATGCTATGAGTTTCTATTTCTGCAACTTCAAATTTTGTTTCTTCTCTTTTAGATCAAATGAGAGGTTCCCATGATTTTCTTTTTCCTCACGGGAAAGTGTTTGGTCCGAAGGGAAACAAACCAATTAAGGTGATACTAAAAGATATTCCTTCAAAAAGTTATATTTTGGTAGAGCGTTGAGATTTGCCAATGAACTCAAACAGTGAAGATGGCACTGAAATAAAAAAAGAAGAAACAAGTACTAGAAGCCAAAAAACCTTGTCTTATTTTATTTGAAAAAAGGATGCTGTAGCTAATAATAGCAATAGGGTTTCTACATGTACTGTGCCGCTGTTGTTGTCTGCAACAAAAGAACAACTTTGAATAATGAACATTCTAGCTTCACAGCAGGACACTGTTCTACAGGGAGGCTTTCAATGATGGTGTATTTGATAATTAGAAATATGAGCAGGAATTGACCTTCCAAGTTGGATATATTATTATTCACTTTACCTGCTCAATGTCACAGTGGATGCTGTCATGAAGACTGTGACTAAAAACCCCAATAAAGACTTCTTTGCCAAGTCCCATAAATAATCTGATTGCCAAATGTGCCTGAGATATACATGACATATGCTTAGATCCATGTCGGAGTCTGGATGTGGTTTGTTGCCTTGAGTTTACAGAGTATTTGTATCCTGTTTATAAGGAAGGGGCATACTGCAAATATGACAATGTGCCTGTGTCCTCCAGAAAAAGATCCCTGCTCTTTAGAGAGGCAATTAACCTGGGTATACAAGGTCCCTGATAACAAAATCCTACATTACTTTTTTTTGTTTGAGACAGAGTCTTGCTGAGACTCCCAGACTGGAGTGCAGTCGCGCGAACTAGGATCACTGCAACCTCTGCCTCCCTGGTTCAAGCGATTCTCCTACGTCAGCCTCCCGAGTATCTAGGATTACAGGCACCTGTCAACATGCCCAGCTAATTGTTGTATTTTTAGTAGAGACAGAGTTTTGCTGTGTTGGTCAGGCTGGTCTCAAACTCCTAACCTCAGGTGATCCACCCACCCTGGCTCCCAAAGTGCTGGGATTACAGACATGAGCCACTGCACCTGGCTGACATCTACTTTTTTTTTTTTTTTTTTTAAATCTTTACGTATTATAGTGAAATCATGCTTTCAGGAAAGAACCGAAGAGTGGAATTTTGAAATAATGATCACTCACTGATTCTCAGTGTCCTTCCCTGGTTTTACTACTCACCGTTAAGGCCAATCTTCAGTTCTTCAGGGCTTAAGGTATAGAGGGAGTATCAACAATCAAAGGTCAGTAACATTCTCAGAGCTCATTCTATGCGTTACTATTCTTAAGCGGAGTCAATGATATCCATATTCAAGGTGAGTGTTTCACACATAGCCTCCATTTCCTTTTCTGGTTTTAGTTTTTGCTTAGCTTATGTTTTAATATGGCAATGTATGTGCAAACACCTAGCGTGGTGCTTCCATACAGTAGGTGCTCAATAGATGTCAGTTTCCTTCTCCACTCCCTTTTCTAAACTTTGCAGCTCAGCAGTGAGTGTGTCAGCCTAGAGAATGCTGACGAGGCCTGATGTGCCTCTTGGGTGTAGTTAATATTCATCCTCAGGTAATGACTCCCATTTGAGAATCTTATCTTGTACTGACTGTCCATCAGTCAAAGTCCCAGAAAGTCATCGGCAAATGTAAAAATTTGAGGTTGGTGAGGCTAATCCTGGGGGTAGACACCAGGGCAGACTGCAAGTGCTCCTCGGTAGGCTAGCAAAGAAAAGCAATCAGGATGACTGAACGTCATTGACAATGGCAGGGAAACGCAAGAGATTGCATCAGGTTCCTGGGGCAGCTGGGGAATATCAAGTGTGAGAGACAGAAGGAAACCACACAGCCTGCTCTTTGAAGGTTAATTCTTTCACTTTGCAGGGCAGCTCTTCACTTACAGAGTCAGGGCAACCGGGATTTTGCCAGCCTGGTCCATATGCTCTGCAGTTAAGCAGGGCATGGGACATCTTTCTGAACACTGTTCCTTTGCTGTTGTACCTGAGGACCCAGGGGCACTGAGTACTGTTTCCAGAAAGCATGAGCCTATCTCCATTCTCAGCAATCTCTCTGCACAGCCCACATCAGTGGGGTCACACGAATGGAAGTGCCTCATTTCAGCCATCTGGTGATTCATTCTTCCCTACCCCCTGTCTGGCATCGTGAGAGAGCTGCTCACACACTGCCAAGTCAGCTAGAGAGGACTGCTGCCACTGTAGCCTGCCAGACTCCAGTGGCACATTCAGAGGCCCTCTCTATGCACTCAAACCATGTGTCATGGCTGAGTTAAAAAGAAAATCTCACAAAATGAATGCACTAGTTAGTTAATAGGTAAACTGGTGTGTGTATGTGTTATGTATGTGTTGTAGGTACAGTCAAAGTAGCAAGGGCACATAAAAGCCTTATGTTTCATTATTTTTAATGTTTAAATAGATTAAATTGTGCTACATACATTTATGTGTACGTTATGTATGTATATATCCTAGGGTGGCTGTAACAAACTGCCATAAACTGGATGGCTTAAAAATCTCATGGTTCTGCCAAAAAAGAGCCCAAATAGCCAAGACAATCCTAAGCAAAAAGAACAAAGCTGGAGGCATCACACTACCCAACTTCAAACTATATTACAAGGCTACAGTAACCAAAACAGCATGGTACTGATAGAAAAAACAGCTACATAGACCAATGGAACAGAATAGAGGACTCAGAAATAAGACCACACACCTACAATCATCTGATCTTCAACAAATCTGACAAAAACAAGCAATGGGGAAAAGACCCTATTTAATAAATTGTGCTGGGAGAACTGGCTAGCCATATTCAGAAAATTGAAACTGGACCCCTTACTTACATCTTATGCAAAAATTAACTCAAGATGGATTAAAGACTTAAGACCCAAAATTGTAAAAATCCTGGAAGAAAATCTAGGTAATACCAATCAGTACATAGGCTTGGGCAAAGATTTCATGACAAAAATGCTAAAAGCAATCGCAACAAAAGCAAAAATGGACAAATGTGATCTAATTAAACTAAAGAGCTTTTGCACAAGAAAATAAACTATCATCAGGGTGAACAGACAATCTACAGAATGGGAGAACATTTTTGCAATCTATTCATCTGACAAAGGTCAAATATCCAGAGTCTACGAATAACTTAAAGCAATTTACAAGAAAAAAAAACCCATTAAAAAGTGGACAAAGGACATGAACAGGTACTTCTCAAAAGAAGACATACATACAGCCAACAAACATGAAAAAAAAACAACACTACTGATCATTAGAGAAATGCAAATCAAAACCACAGTGAGGTACCAACTCACACTAGTCAAAAAACGACAGATGCTGTTGCATTTGCAGAGAAAAGGAATGCATTTACACTGTTGTTGGGAGTATAAATTAGTTCAACCATTGTGGAAAGCAGTGCGGCAATTCCTTAAAGACCTAAAGGCAGAAATACCACTTGACCCAGCAATCCCATTACTGGGTACATACCCATAGGAATATAAATCATTCTTTTATAAAGACACATGCACACATATGTTTATTGCAGCACTCTTCACAATAGCAAAAACATAGAATCAACCCAAATGCCCATCAATGATAGACTAGATAAAGAAAATGTGGTACATATATACCATGGAATACTATGCATCCATAAAAAGGAATGAGATAATGTAAGTTGCAGGGACATGAATGGAACTGGAAGCTGTTATCCTCATCAAACTAATGCAGGAACAGATAACTAAACACTGCATGTTCTCACTTATAAGTGAGAGCTGAATGATGAGAACACATGGTGAAGAACAACACACACTGGGGCCTGTTGGGGAGGGTGGGGAGAGGGAGAGCTTCAGGAAGGATAGCTAATGAATGCTGGGCTTAATATATAGGTGATGGGTTGATCTGTGCAGCAAACTACCATGGTACACGTTTACCTATGTAACAAAACTGTACATTCTGCACGTGTACTCCTAAATTTAAAATAGAAATTGAAGACTGAAAAAAAAAAAAAGAAACTCATGGTTCTGGAGGCCAGAAGTAGGAAGTCAAGGTGTTAAGAGGCGTGGTTCCTCTTGGAGGTGCTGGGGGAGAATCTGTACCAGGCCTCCCTCCCAGCTTCTGGTATTACCAACAATCCTTGGCATTCCTTGATGTGTAGCAGCATCACTTCAATTTCTGTCTCCATCATCAACATGGTATCTTCTCTCTGTCTCTGTCTCAATGACAAATCTCCTTTTTTTTTTTTTTTTTTTTTTGTGAGGATATTGGTCTTTGGATTAAGATGCACTGTAATCCAGCATGACCCCATCTTATTTTATGTCAATAAAGAAAGACCCAATTTCCAAATAAGGTCATATTCACCAGTACTGGGTGTTAGGACTTAAACATATCTTTTTAGAGGACACAGTTCGACCCACCACAGGGCTCAAAAACAATGCAGTGAAAAAGAGATAGCCCTTTTCAATAAATGGTGCTACAGCAATTGGATACCCATATGCGGAAACACAAAAGGACCTTGATCATACCTAACAATCTACAAAAATAAACTCAGAAGTGAATATAGACCTAAATGTAAAACCTAAAAACACAAAACTTCCAGAAGAGAACATGGAACAACTTTGTGACCTTGAGTTAGATAAAGGTTTCTTAAAAATGACACCAAGGGTACAATCCATAAAAGAAAAAACGGATAAACTGGATATTATCAAAATCAGAAATTTCTGCCCTTTCAAAGATATTAAGAGAATAAAATGCAAACTACAGACTGGGACTATATCTTTGCAAAGCATATAAATAATTTTTAAAAAGCATCTAAAACATATAAAAGTATATAAAGGGTATAAAGTATATAAGGGATTTGTGTCCAGAAAATATAAATAAATCTCAGACTCACTAATAAGAAAATGACCCGATTAAAAATGGTCAGAACATCTGGAAACAGCATCAAAGCAGATACATGGTTGGCAAATAAGCACATGAGAAGATGCGTGACATTATTTGTCATTAGGGTATTGTAAGCTAAAGCCACAGTGATGTACCACAATTCTCCTATTATAAAAAGTCCAGCCACACCAAATGTCTGTGTGGATGTGAAAAAAAAAGTGAAACTTTCATTTATTGCTGGTGGGAATAGGAAATGGTAAGAACACTTTGGAAAGCAGTTTGGCAGATTTCTTTTTTTTTCCTCTTAAAGCATATACCTACTATATCGTCCATCCATTCCACACCTAGGCATTTACGAAGAAGAGGAAATATATGTCCATATGAAGATTCATACATAAATGTTCATAGCAGCTTTGCTTACAATAGCCAAAAACTGCAAATAATCCAATTTTCCATCCATATGCAAATCAATCGATAAATTGTCTTATAGCTATACAATGAAATGTTATTCAGCAACAAAACCCAATAAACTATTGATATATACAACAATGCTGATGAATCTCAAAATAATTATGATGAGTGAAAGTGGCTAGATCAAAGAAAAAAGTATTGTATGATTCCATTTATATAAAAGTCTAGAGAATGCAAATCAATCCATAGGGATAGAAAGATCTCAGTAGTTGCTTGGGGTGGGAGGGGAGTAGGTCAGGATGGGGGGGAGGTATTACAGAGGGGCAGGAGAAAACCTTTGGGGGTGACAGGTATACTCACCATTTTGATTGTGGTGATGGTTTCATGGGTGTACACATATGTCAAAACTTATCAAATTGTATGCTTTTAGATATGTGCAGTTTATTATACTGCAGTAAAAATGTAATATAATTGACCTTTTATTGAGGTCAATTATACCACAATAAAATATATATATATTGAATGCTTCTTATACATCAGATATTTTGCTAGGTGTTTTCATGAAATATTCATTTACTTCTGAAAGTACTTTGTGGTAGGGATAGTGCTTAATTTCAAAGAATAATCATATATTTCTGGAAGTAAGAATATATTCTATAATGAATGAAGGGAGTGGAAGAGAAAAAGGAAATGGTGAGTGGAACCAAAAGAGATTTCCTGGAGTAAGAAAAAGAGGTAGGTATTAAAAAAAAGGAAAAGGCAATATGGCAGATTGTATTTTCCAACAATGGGAACATTATTTCTTCTTATAATATAGATATAGTTCTGACACTCTTCTCACTGAGAGGTGGAGCCTGTGTTCGCTCTTCTTCAATATGGGGAAGCGTGCGACTGCCATAGAGGTAAGGAAGGCTGTGTGACTTCTGAAGTCAGGAAAGGTGATTTAGCTTCTGTTTGGTTTTCTTGTGATGTTTATACTCTTGTAACTCAGCCTCCATGCTGGGAGGATGCCCAAGCAGCCACATATGGAGGTTGACTGATATTTGCTCCATCTGATGTCCTTGTTGATAATCAGTGTCAACCACCAAGACATGGGTGAATGAACCAATTGATATGTCAAGTCCCAGCCCATGATCAACCTTAGCCTTTGAGTCTTCCCAGCTGAGACCCCAGATATTGTGGAGCAGAGGCAAAGTGTCACAAAGTGTCAGATGCACCCTTTCTGAATTCCTGACCACAGAATCTATGAACATAATAAAATTGTTATCATTTTCACCAGTTTTTTAATTAAATTTTTTTAAATGCAGCAGCAATGCTAACTAAAACAGATGATAGGAAAGAAACGGAAGAAATGGAAGTAACAATAAAAAAGACGAAGGATCCAGCCCTCCTGAAAGATTAGAAAAGATTCTGTGGGTAGTTGTACCCGTTTTGAGAGTGGCTACTCTCAGAGAATGATCTAAGGCTTTCCGGGATAGGAGATAGAGCCCTTGGCATCATGGGCACCAGGAAGGTGACCACAGTAGCTAAAGCAATGGAGTGGAAGAGACTCTCATCATCGGTATCTGATCATAAAACCAACAATGTGGCCAAACAAATGAGGTAAGATTTGCCAGCTTCCTGTCCCAGGAAGAAAGATGTAAGAAAAGTATTTTGGGTTGTTATAAATTAGCATTCTTTTTTTTTTTTTTTTTTTTTTTGGCTAACATGAATCACAAGAGACAAAGAAGTCACTAGAAGGTCATTTTAAAGGAGGATCCATTGGCCTAATTTTATCCACTTCCTCTATCAGAAACTTGATCTTTGAGAATAAAACAGAAGCTTCCCCAATCCATATTATTCCCCAATAACCATTTTCAATATGGAATTCAATAACTTGTTGAATTCTATTTTCAGGATTTATAGATTCTTTCTTGTTTGAACCATTCCATATTTGCTTTTGGTATATGCCATGCTTGAATATTCTCTTTCTTAGATTCAGAAAATTCATTGTTAATTTTTATCTTTGCTTCCTTCAATATCTTGAAGGTTCTTCATTATAAATATGACAAATGGATACGACAGTGAGTCAATCTGCAATGAGAACTACTTGTAAAGTGTATCTGTCCCACATTCATATAGTTCCAGCACTATATGGAAATACTGTGAATTCTGTCATCAAGGCCTCGTTCTGCATTACTAGTGAACTAATGACAACTCTTAATCAATGTGCCTGCACTGATTTTTAACTTGTTGAATTCTGTTTTCAGGATTTACAGATTCTTTCTTGTGTGAACCACTCCATCTTTGCCTTTTTTATATGCCATGCTTGAATATTCTCTTTTTTAGATTCAGAAAATTCAATGCTATTTTTTATCTTTGCTTGTGTTCTTATTCAGAATACAGTTTCAGACTGAGCTTCATCAATGGGTTTTTGCAGATGCTCCTGTTTGCCTCAAACATGTAAATTATAGGCTAGCTGTTTTACCTATTGACAAAGAAATGGCTGAACAATTTTACAGTGCTCTGGTCTAACCTGATCACATTGTCTGTATAGAGGTGATGATGGTTTTCTCTTTTTTTTTGTTCTCAGAGGGATCAGCATTTGTATTACATTGTGGCAGTAGAAAGGGAATTTTAAAAATCATTTGGAGGGGGAATCTCTTTTAGAGTATGAAGCTGAAATAGATCTATTTTGTGCTTCATTCACACTTCCTGTATTACACCATTAAACATCCTCCCAGGGACCAGAAGATTCAGGAGATTTTGTTTAATCACTTCATGCCCAATATCATGGGGACCACATTTGCAGGATATGGGGCATGATAACCCCCTGTGGTTAGGATAACAGCTGTTCTCAGTTGTAACACAAGCAATACAAAGTAAAATACTCACAAAATTATCCTCAAGGCTGTGGTAGGAAGGAAGAATGTTATAGAGGTTGATTTGCCCACATCCATATAATTGGCATATTGTAAAGCCTACTTTGGACTCAAGTCCATGCTTTTCTTTTGCTTTTTGTTAAGTGTATTCATTTTTACATTGCACTCTATCCTTGAAGAGGATGTGTGAGAGCTGCCTGTCTTTCATGGGAAGAAAGGGTTGGCATGCTGAAAGCTGAAGAGAATTTGGTGGCTGTTATCGTACCATGTAATGGTTCCATGTAATGTGTAATATGCAAAAAAGCACATCCTGCTGGCTCCCAGGCCCTCATTAACTTTCTCATACATTTCTGTAAACTGTTATTGTTTTACTGGAGAAAACAATTCACAACACCACTCTGTGAGAAGATGAGACCCAATGCAGATGGGCTATAGTTTAATCTTCATATGTTAGAAAGCGAACAACTACATACCAGAGGTTTTCAAAATGTGGTTCCTGCACCAGCGGCATCAGCATCTCCTGGGTATATGTTAGAAATACAAACTGCCCCAAATTGACTGAATCAGAAATTCTGGGGGTGAGGTAGTTTAACAATTTCTTCAGGTGATTCTGATAAGTTAAAATTTGAGAACTCTTGCTATAACCAAGGCTCTCAGAAAGTGATTTTGTTCACAATTTAGCCTCAATTGTAAAGATAATTGTGTAAAATATTCTTTAATAATAGAATGTCAAATAAAGAGATCCCTCCCATCTTGTAGCCACGAAGTATGTGTTAAGCACCTACTCTGTGCAGAGGAGTATGCTAGCCATTGTAGTAAAAGGAAAGGTGAATAAAATATGGTCTCAGCCATCTGTGAGCTCAATTTGCCAATGAAATAGAGATGTAAGTTGCACAGTAGCCTGCCTCATTGGTGGCTATGTGTAATAACCTTTTGCAAAATGAAAAATATGGGCTAAATTCACCATTGTATCATTGATATTACCAAACCACCCTTTGCTCTTTTCAGAGATGAGGAAATAGAGTGTTCATTAAAAGCTTAACAGTTTGAACCATAATGTCCATATGATTAGTGACTGAAATAGAATGCAACCTCACACTTCTTTGCATTGCTTTTGCCTTATGAATCAGCCCCAACCCTGGGAACCTGAGGCTAGATCAGGATTACAAAGTCATCTTCTACCTGTTCAGCAATTAAACAAATTCTCAATAGACTTTTCCTTCTATTTAACTTTTATTAAAAGAAGTGCTAAGGTACTGAGATGCAGTACATCATATTTATTACCAAAATTATTAACAAATATACAAAACTTGTACATGTAATTTTCTTACATCCATTTATTCTCTATAATACTGATTTTTGTTCAAGTAGGTTATCTACAGTATGTAAACATCCCTTGGATTGACCTCACACAGATTAGGAAAGCCCTCTAACCCATGCTTTTATCAGATACTTCTTTTTATTTGGCTTTCATTTGTAGCATCTAATCTCCACATTTGGCACATGGAAGAGACATCTACAGTGCAAAAGAGGCAGATTTTTCTGGTTTGATTCTGAACAATTTTGCAGGGGCACAGTTAAAGAGCTGAGAGGAAACACGAGCAGTCGAACTTGATGGCATTGGATGAGCTGTAATACCAACACCTCTTGGTTCAGCCACTAAACTTGAGCATAAAGTCAG
Source organism: Cacajao melanocephalus (assembly GCA_963573385.1). NCBI lineage: Eukaryota > Metazoa > Chordata > Mammalia > Primates > Pitheciidae > Cacajao > Cacajao melanocephalus. Next base: position 33,219 of record CAUYLG010006973.1, on the reverse strand, counting down.
TGTCTCTTCCTTTACCCACCCTCCCACCCATCTACCCCCATGCAAGGCTGATTCAGTCTTAACCTTGTCTCAAAAGGGTTACAAGAAATTCCATCCATCCCAGAACAAGTAGGTTAATTTCACTGAATAACAAGTTTTCTGTTTTCTTGTGGGTTGATTTCTGTGGTTTGATGAGCCAGAAAACTCTTAAACGGAGAATAAGATAAAAAACAGATATGAGAGGAGAACTTTCTGCTTTCAGTTGGCATCTCTGTATCCAAGGCCAGAGCCTTTCTGTGGTGGAAAAGTGACAAAGGCCTTGGCGAATGGCAGAGAAAAGCCATCCCTGCCATAACACCTTGGACTCCAAGCCTTCGCACAGTGCTAGAAAAATCAAAAAGAAAAGAAAAAGGTAATCGAAGATTCTCCCCTCTTCTTTCTGGGTTTCCTTTTGCTTATTTAACTTAATCTATCCAAGTAAAGCTGATCCAGAGAGAGCTCTGTTCGCCCGCTCACCCCCATTCTCACTCTCCAGCACAGTATTGCTCGTGTGGTCGGCTGCACCTTGTCCGCGAAGCACCCGCGGAGAACGTCTGGATTTGGACACGCACCTGCCTCCCGGCTTCCGTCACCACAGTGGCGCGGGCCCCTCCGACGCCCCGTAGAGCTCGGCCAGCTTCCGGAAGCGGGGCCCCCAGTCCGTCAGGAAGTCGAAGCTCTGTTCCGAGTCCGATGTGGCCGACTGCAGGGAGCTCAGCGACCCCGCCACAGAGCCGTCCCCCTCGAACATGTATGTCTGAAGGGAGTCGAAGGGCGGCGCCCACAGGTCCATGTCGGCCTCGTAGAGCTTGGCCAGCACGTAGCTGTGGACAGTGCTGTTCACGGCGCACGTCTGAGGCACGTAGCGGGAGAGGCTCTCGATCTCGGGCAGCATGTCCTGCCGCGTCTTGGGGGCGGCCCCTGCCTGCGCCTCCCGGGGGTTCCACATGGCCGCGATGTCGAAGGCCTCGGTGTCCTCCTCGCCGCCACCCTCGTCGTCGTAGCGGACGATGTTCTCGTGGATGTTTTCCTCGTCGTCGATGATGTATGGTTGTTTCCGGTGCCGCCTCATGGACAAAATGAGCAACACCAGCACTGCCAGGAAAAAAAAGAGAGGCTGTGTATCCAGTAGACGTGGCTGTATGTGCGGTGACTAGAAATGGTCTTGATTCAGCCCTGCGCGGTGGCTCATGCCTGTAATCCCAGCGCTTTGGGAGGCTGAGGCGGGTGGATCTCCCGAGGTCAGGAGTTAGAGACCAGCCTTACTCTCGTGAAGAAACCCCGTCTCTACTAAAAATACAAAATTAGCTGGGCGTGGTGGCACATGCCTGTAATCCCAGCTTTTCGGGAGGCTGAGGCAGGAGAATCGCTTGAATCCGGGAGGCAGAGGTTGATGGTGAGCTGAGATCGCGCCATTGCACTCCAGCCTGGACAACAAGAGCGAAACTCCGTCTCAAAAAACAAAACAAAACAAAAAAAAACGTCTTGATTCAGCACGGGTAGGGGAAGAGCTACTGAGTGGTGAGCTCAGAGACAACTTTGGATATCTGAAACTTCGGGACATTCTAATTTAAGTCGACCTTGTTCTCTTTCTGCAAGTCAGGTTGTGGACAGTGAAGCCCTGATTTCTTCAGATGGTTTAATTAGAAAAAGTTGCATATGGTCTCTTAAGATCAGGTTGCTGTTTTGAAATTGTGTGTGTCTATAACCAACAGCCAATTTAAAATCCCATTAACAAAGCACAAAGGCCTGCTATGGAGCAAGATACGCAAAGGACCAGATCCTGTGCTCTGTTTATATGATGTTAAATACACATCTCTTAGAATGTGGAGGTCTTATTATGTAGGTGGAATTCTGCTTCCTTATATTAGCATCTTAATAGGATTCTACTCTGTATGTAATCATATCGTAGTATGCATAGAGACACACATTCTAAGTATGGGCCAAAGTTGTAGTCTTTTTATACCGCTAAGAAACAAGAGAACATAAGTGATCCCTGGGGTCCAATAAACTCAGGTTCCTCAGAGAAGCCTTTCATAAGAGAGGTGGTTGTGGCTTTCTAGACCCAATGGTGTTTATGGAAGGGAGAGAATGAGCAGTGACATTTTATATAATTCATCATGTTGTCAAAGAAACACCACACTGTTAGATGTGCCCTTGCAGGTAATGGATAAAATTTTATCCCAACAAATGCAGTTTCCCCCCACTAGAATGTGTTCGCCGGGTTTAAAGGAGAGATAGGGATAATCCCATTGAGTTATTTATCTCCCTTACTGAAGACGTTTTCCAGGAAGTGTTTTGAGGTTTTAGCTGTAGAACTGCTATTGATTTTTTCTTTCCTGGTGTGCTTTGTTACAGCTGGTGAACAGTGACAGTTTGACAGCACTGCACAATAAGACCCCAGTTTATCCAGGGGGAGAAAGTGGAGTACATTCATACATGCAGCAAAATATTACAGACTGACTAATAAAACTCACAACAATGATTTAAAATTTTTTTTGAATGTAGATGTGTTTTATAAGTTGCAATTAATGACATAATACTATTTTCTTGGATATCTTTGGTGATGAAACATAAACAGGAAAGAAATGATATGCTCGTGTATGTTTTCTCTGTGTGCAAAAATACGAAGTATGGACTAAAGACTGTGGGATTCCTAGAGAAAGAGATTAATAGGACTCTAAGGAGATGAGGGCTTGAATTGAGCATGAAAGGTTGGAATGTGATTTGGATTGATGCAGACTGGAGATCTGAGATTCAAAGTGGGCATGCTGTGTTTGCAGGGTTCAGTGAAGTTCCTAAGATGTTTTTAAGGCTCTGTGCTAAGCAGTGGGGAAACAGTGTTCAGTATGACATGGTTTCTGCTCTTGTGAGCTTGTAATCTAAGGAGATTGTGGATGCTAATGATTAATGCAAGTCAGATAGTGATAAGGGCTCTTAGAGGCACAGGTGTCACCAGGAGAGTACAGAGAGGCAGGGCCAGTGAATTTTATTTGGCAGACTGGGAAGGGCTTCACATAGGTGACCTTGAAGTGGTAGGGGCAGTATTTTGAAAATGCTAGGAAGCAAAATTGGAAGTCTTTTGAGTACCTGCTGGAGAGAATTCTGGTGGTCATGGAAAATTAGGCAGTTTATATAGAACTAGTCCATCTTTTGAAAAATAAAGATTGGTACCTGTTTTTTTTTTTTAGGTAATCTAATTTAAATTTTAAAAATTACATAATGCCCTGAAAATCAGATTTTGAGGAAAATGGCCTTATTCAGCTGAGTCTTCTCTGACAGAATAGAATCAGTTCTAGGGATGGTTTATATTTTGGATACTATAGGCACGGTGCATAGAGCTTATGAGACTTTCTAGGAACTAGATATATATTTGAGACGTGAAAAAAAAAAAACCCACCAAGTCAGAATTAATTTATTTGGTTGTCTGTAAAATATAGTATTTTGTTGACAAATGCAACTCAAATCTTACAGTTTCATGAAGTATTTTTAATACAGGGTGTGTACTCTTAGAAGTAAGATTACTTAAAACTGAGGATTTTATGACAGCTCTGCTCAATTTAGCTCTTGAAAACTGTTTACTTTTTCTGTACAGTTCAAAAGACAAGACATCATCATGGGTGTGGTAGGGATAAAATAAATTGTTCCTTGCACAGCGTTTTAACTTGAGAGCCACTCCAAGCCAGTCTCTTTAAATCAGTATTTCTGTAATGATGACTTTTTGTGGGCCAGGGTGAACTTTTAACTTTGACATTTTCCAAAGATAGAAGTAAGGACAGCCAGTCTGGAAATTTCTCCCAGGAAGAAGTTTTTGCAAAGGCCTCTTGCAGGTTCCAATTCTGCACTCAAGGACTCCCAATGCCACCTTATGGAAACTCAAGGAATTGCAGGGAGGTTTTACTTGTCAGTGCAGTCTGGGACCAGAAACCTAACAATTTTCTCTTGATACAGGGATCCAAGAACTTAGAAAGGTTTCTTATTTATACTCTTTCTCTCTTTGTATAGGGCTGAACTAAAACAACAAAAATTAAGCCGCATGTTGTATTTTTAAGTGTGTTTTGAGAAGCACATTCCACAGACCTACCTAGAAAGTCAGTCGAGAGCTGACATTTTACACAGAACTTCATTCTTTGGTCTAACTGTCTCTTGGTATAGAGGTGAACTGAGGATCAAGGGTGAATATGAATATCTGTACATCTATTCTAATTTCAATCCTCGGGGCTTTACTTTTTTCCCTCAACTCGGATTTCTTTTGTATTGAATACAACTAGTATCTACTAAATCTGTTTTTCTCTAAGCAAGACATATATGCTGTAAATTAGTTCAATAAGAGCAAAGATATACGTACAGATATTTTCTTGGTTGCAAGAGTTGTTTTAGGTGTTTTTGTCTGTTTTTGAGTGTGGAATTAGAAAACAATCGCAAGGATGCTCTTATGCACAACGGGGTTGGGGAGCTGCCTTGCAGTATGACTTGAGAGGAGGAAGGAAGGATTCCTTAAGTGCTCTCTGACTCCTAGCCTGGTATGTCTCTATTTCCTCAGCAGAGGCAAACTGACCCTGTTTAGTCACTGTTCCTGGTTAGATAGCCATGGTGCCTGGGAGGGGTACTAATTGCCCCAAACAGCTTATTCCCCAGCAATCTGTGTGGTTCACACCATCACGTCCTTTAGCTCTATGCTCAAAGGTCTTAATCAGTGAGGGATTCCATGACTACTCTATTTGAAATGGCATCTTATCGCTGTCACTTGTCCACCCAGGATACCTTGTCCCTCTTTCCTTCCCTGTAATACCGCCTCCAGAATCAGAGGATGAGTGTTTAGGAGAAAGGTAGTGCTGCTGAGACACAGGGGTGCCCAGTATATGGCCTGCCTGCATTTCAGCCCTGACTCTGCCTCTCACTTTGGTTTTTAGCCTGCCACTTACCTCTTGGTGACTTAGCTACTACTTAAACAAAGGGGTTAGAAGAGGTGATCATCAAATCCTGTCCAAAATTGTAATTTTGGTTCTATGATGTCAGAATGAACTTTCTTTGTTCTGAAATAAGCTTAGGAAGGCCAGGATATGTCTATTTTATTAATCCTAGCACCTTGTATGGTGCCCCAACTCATAGTAGATGCTTTATAAACATATATGTTTTGATCTTGCCAAAGCCACGTTGAAGAAGGGACTGTCCTCAGTTTCTTTACTTTTTTTTTTTTGCAGCTTTACTGTACCACCTTTTCAGTAAGCAGGGTGTGGAAGACCAGTTCTGAATAACTGTGTCAGGATAGTAATGAGTAGATGTCTGAGCAGGCACCGGCAGATCTCCACAGAAGGGAAAGCAGCTCCTTACTCACCTAAGAGGACGAAGATGCAGGCCAGGATGGCAATGAGGGCGCCCCGGCTCAAACTGACTGGGAGCATGTAGGCCTCTGGGCTGCAGGACATGACGTGGCCGTCGTCATCACAGCTGCACACTTGGATGGTCAGTGTGCCTGTGCTGCTCAGCACGGGCTGCCCGCTATCTGCTATCAGGATGGGCAGGTAAAAGACACTCTGCTCCTGCTGCCGGAAACCAGACCTCCTGGTTAGAATCCGGGCTGTGTTATCTGAAAGAAGCAAGGGGTTCCAGTATTGGAAAAGGGAAGATGAATTAATTTCTTGGATTAAGGAAAGTAAGGGGGCAAGGGCAGGGTGTAGGAAGGAGAGACGGTAGTCACATATTCCCTGTGCTGGTCTGCCATGGCAGGTTTGCCTGGATCAGCATTTGGATTCAGAAACCATGCTTTTTGCTTGCTTTTAGGCAAAACCCTGAGGCCTAGAAGAGAAAGCCTTTTTTTGAGTCTGTCTTACCCTTTGTGACATAAAGTGCCCAAGGCAAACTGTCAGACTTCAGATCTGACAAAAATGTCCCTGGGAAAGCTTGACAGAAATGAACAATCACTGGTGACTTGGGGTCCCTGTTTCTTCCTGCTCAGCACTTGCCGAGGCCCCATTGCTGCTTTGTGCCTCCAGGAAGAGTGCTGAGGAACCCATGTGGCTGTGGCAGATTGCTTATTTTTGCCACTTTGGCTGGAATTCACGTCTTCTACTGTTTCTTTTATGCCTCTGAAATGCAAGCACCAACTCCTCCTGTGTTTCCTAAAGAACCTGCTCATTTAGTAGAAGCTTATTTGAAATCCCCTAATCATATGACACACCTTGTTATTTCTCCTGAGTTGGTGGTCTAACTTGAAGCAGTTAATATGAACTTGGTGAAAATTTGTTCCTGATGAATACTAGAAATCTTTCCTCCAGTTTTAAAGGGGATTAGTCAAATTATTAGATGTGTTTCTACAAAGTTAGGGTGTGTACGTGTATGTGTTTACATTTATATTCATATATTGTGTTGTGGGATTTTTCATTTCTAAAATCTGTGTTCTCTGGTTTCCTGGAGTAGGTTTGAATTCTAAAGTAGATTTACTTTTGCAAAGCTCAGATTATTTTCAGCAGAGGAAAAATTGAGATATGTGGTAGGACATACAAGAAGTGATTTTCAAAGCTAATACCACCAACACAGAGGTCCTGTGGATGTGTTTCATAGTTCATAGGAAAGAGCCTAGAACATCACCAAAAATTCTGAGAGCCTAACCAAAGTAAACATTATTAGTGATCCTCAGTATTTCTGGTTCTTCCCTTTTTGAACATAATAAAGGATTATAGTTTTCTGTGCTCTTAAATGTGGATATGTCTGTGTGATTTGCTTTAGTTGATGAGCAATAGTGATTTGTGTTCCTTCTAGGCAGAAGTCTGTATGAGCTGATGTGTGAGTCTTCATGCTCTTTCTTGCTGTAGTTACAGACAAAAGAACCACAGGGTGTGAAATGCAGAGCCGGGCAGCCTGGGACACTGAGCTCAGACTCACAGTAGGCTATAGTGAGCAAGAAATTAACTGTAGTTGTGCTAAGCCACTGAGATTTTTGTGGTAGTTTTTCCTATAGCATAACCTGGGCTATTCTGACTAACACATTACCCCTTAATTAACTTTTCCCCCTCCCCACTACTTTTTATGTTAACAGCTATTGTTACTAAAGGCTCCTGTGCCATGTACCTGCACTTTGCATGCAGTCTCTCATTCTGTCTTCACAATTTGGTGAGACAGTAATAATCTTACTCCTTTTCGAACTAGAAGTAAGGCCTAGAATGATTTTCTAATTTGTTTGAAGTCACTAACCTAGTTAGTAGCAGAGCTGGGATTTGAACTTTGGTCTCTCTGTCTCCAAAACATGCACATCTTCTATTGTGCTATATAACTGCTTATTTAGTTTAGTAGTATTAACTTTCAAAAAATACTCAGATAAGCATAATCTCTTCCTGCTTTGATACAAGCTACTTCTTACTTTCTTCTCAGAAGAGAAAGGATGCCGACCTAGGATTATATTCATATTTCCACCTTCCACACAACCCACACACCTTTCTGTTTTCCATACTTAGTAGCTAAGTACTACTGATTCCACTTTGTAGTTTTTTTTTTTCCCAGAAATCAAGTTTTTCTCTATAAAGAGAACTATATTTTAAAATTCTTTGGTTTAATGCAGGTGAGGTCATAACACTTTTAGAAAGACTGTCTAGAGCTGAAATTCATAAAAGTATTATATCTATGACATACATGTTTCTATGTCTAACAATTATTTAAGATTGAAGAGAAATATCAGAGCATCCCATTGCTAAGTCCAGTGCTGGAAGGAGCCTGGCATATAGTAGCCACTTGGAAAATTTTTGTTGAATGTGATAATTAGGGCTTTAGTAACTTACTTGGAAACAGCATTTTTTTCCTAAGGTGACACAGAACACTTTGAGTATGGAGGGGCAGGGGGCATTGCGGTGGGGGGCGTAGTAAAACAGGACCCAATTTCTAGTCCCAATTTTAATGCGCAGAGGGTCTTGGGCCATTTGCTTACCCTCCTCATCCGTCATATGGGACAGGAAGAATCAGAGGGATTAATAACTTCCTTAAAGCCTCACAGAATTATTGTAAATATCAAATAAGGTATGGGAAAATACTTTTGAAACTGTAAAGTATTATATGCACATAATTCTTTTCATAATGTTTTGGGGCTAAAAAGTAAAGACTTTACTTGAGATAGTGCACTGTTGTGTTCATAAAAGGACATCATGTTTCAGGCACAGGAACAGAGGTAGTTGACAGTAGATCTGCCCTGTAAGATATTAGTCCGTTTTTGTTGTTTTTGTTGTGTTGGTTTTTTTTAGAGACAGGATCTTGCTTTGTCACCCAGGCTGGAGTACAGTGGTTTGCTCATAGCTCAGTGCAGCCTTGAACTCCCGGGCTCAAGTGATCCTCTCACTTCAGCCTTTCAAGTAGCTGGGACTACAGGTGCATGCCACTATGTCTAGCTAATTAAAAAAAAATTGGTAGAGATGGGGTCTTGCTGTGTTGCCCAGGCTGGTCTTGAACACTTGACATCAAGCATTTCTCCTGCCTCAGCCTCCCAAAGTGTTGGGGTAACAGGCATGAGCCACTGTGCTTAGACTTGGTCAGTTTTTAAATGAGCCTCAGTAAAGGATACTCACGGGATAAATTGTCATTTGGAGATTAAGAGTTCATGCTTTCTGTTGAAGATGTGCTGACTTCTGTTTTGGGAAACCTTCCAAGAGACGAGTTACATCTTATTATAGTTGTCCTGTGCCAGTGGCCCATCTTTTTAAGGAATTGGTTCCATAAATTGGTTCCCAAAGTCATCTTTAAGAAATTTGCAACATTTTGCTGCATTTTGTTTCACTCATTAGAGTGATGGCTTAGCTGAACAGTTAAAGAAAAAATATAATGTGTTATAGTGGGTTTTTTTTTTCCCCCAGGGTTGCCTTTGTAAAACAGTCCTATGGAAGCTGAAACCACTTTTTGCAGAAATAGTTTCCCTACGAAGCAGATAAATGAATAGTTCAAAATTTTGACTCAATAAAAACTTCAGGATATTTAATTGAAGTATTTCTGCCTTTATAATTCATATTGCCATTCCTTCCAGAATTTTTATAGTGGTTTTATGATGACAGGTAGGAGGTTGGAGGGATGACTTAGAAGAATGCTTTCCCATTTAGAAGAAAACAGGTTTGAAATTCTCAGGTTTTATAGCAGAAAACTGTCATGTGGGGTTGAAGTAATACTTTTAATCTCAAATAATTGATGTTTGAGACTAAAGCCAGGTGTGCCTAACCTAATCATGACTTTTTTTACCCTTTGCTTAGAGTTTTACAAAGTGGCAATTCATATTTTAGAACTGGAGTGAAAATGAGGCTACTGCAATCTGGAGAGGTAATGACCTTCCCAGGGTCAGATGGCTAGCTGGCAGCAGAGTTAACAACAGATGAGGTTCATTTGACAGTTTAACTTATTTTTTCCATTGCCCTGACCTTTTTTATTCTTTTGAAGCAAATCATCTGGCTACAGAATAAAAGTCCTTCCTTTTCCCATCTGTGCCCAAATAAGAGTGTGCTGAGTCCATGAGCCCCTTAGTTGATTTGAATGCTTGTTGGAAAAGAGGGGTCTAAAATTCTATTCCATCAAAGCTATAGCAGGGAGCATTTTCTGGACAGGGAACCCTACCTGAAAGTGTGTCTCTGAATCATCTTAAAGTAATAAAGCTGTTCAATGCCAATGGTCCTGTATTTGCCCTTTGTTATCTCTTTTACTTACCCTTTGTCTCCTTTTTGTTTGGAGAGCTTTTTACTGTTTCCTGCTTTGATCTCTGCTTAGAAATGTTCCTCCAGGTTTTTTTTTCTTTTTAATCTAGGTCACTTTCTTATTTCTCAGATTCTTCCCATTGTCACAGAACATGTGAACAGGGCTGCTGCCGGTGGGAATGAAGGATTTTGCCTCTGTGCTTTGCAGTGTTTCTGGTACAGGACAGGCACTCAGTAAACATCTGTCAACTTACTGACTGAATGAGTTTTAGAGTCGGCAAAGTGTTCTTTATGTTTGGTATTCTGAAACAAAACTTTAAAAGACACTGTGAGGCTGGGTGGATTGGCTCACACCTTTAATCCTAACACTTTGGGAGGCTGAAACAGGAGGATTGCTTGAGGCCAAGAGTTCAAGACCAACCTGGCCAACATAGACATCATCTAAAAAAAAAAGACGCTGTGAATTATTAAGGTCCTCCCTGCTGTTAAGGAGCAGGTAGCCTTTGACACTGTTTGCATAAGACAGTAACCCAAAGTAGCCGGCCTACATCGTAGAAAAGCGTAGATAGCCAACTCTCCACCTGATTACCTTGGTTGTCCCTTATGGTGAAGTTGGGGTTGTTAGCAGCCTCAGGAGCCAAGCTGTAGTAGAAATGCTGGCCATTGAGTGGGTCATCTTGGTCCACTGCACTCACTGTCTGGATCAGCTGAGGGAGGGACATGAAATCAGGTGAGCTGGAGCCAAAGGAAAAAGCACCAGGGCCCAGTTAAATCCCCAACCTGGAAACGCGATGGTGGGTTGTTTTACCTAATGAGAAGGATATCATTGATATGGGAGAGGAGCAGGGAAGTGCTGGATAGGGAAGGTCACTGTCCCTGGGGAGGGCTCCACAGACCTAGGTAAGAACAGGCACTGCTATTTTCAGGCCCAAATGTTGCATTTTCCAAGACCACTCTGGCCTGCCACACCTACCATTCTGTACCCATAAAAACCTGAGACATTAGTAGGCACAGACACAAGCAGCTGGATGTTGAGAGAAGAGGAGCACACCGGCAGACACTGGCAGACACTGGCAGACTGGTGCTGGTAGAATGACACAGATGCCAAGGGGAGTTCAGCACAGGACAGTCAGAGAAGATTCTGGCCACTGGGCATCTTGAATCCAGAGGAAGACCACCTTCCCACTCCGTCCCCCACTTCCGGATCCCCATCCATCTCACTGAGAGCCACCTCCACCACTCAGTAAACTTTGCACTAAACCTTCCAGCGCACATGCGATTGTCCAGTACCTGGGCAAGAACTCAGGCTGTCACACTGGCCTTCTGTCTTTGTGATAAGGCAGAGGGTCTGTTGAGCTAATATGGCATAGCTGAAAGAGCGCACTGTAACACACGCCTACTTGGGCTTCAGGAGTCCTAGACACTACCATGGGGCCAAAGCCCAAAAGCGCTCCTGAAGGCTTCTGCACCTGCTCATCTGCCTGCTCCCCCAAGGGGTTTGAGCAGCAGGGCACTGCCCTGTCCTACTTTGTGGGGGTGGCAGATAAGGGAACTCTCCTGTTTCGTATGAAACTTCCCTGCAGAGTCTCCCTGCTATCACCTACCTCGGGATTTAATTTTGCTTTGTGGTTGGGCTCGAGTATGTTAGTAGGCATAGGATAAATGTTACCAAAATACTTCAGAGGTTAGACATCAATATAACTTAAATTCTTCCACCGCGGCCAGCTGTTTCTAGGCAGTCTAAAGGGCTCTGGTGCCACAAAGTCCTGCTTGACCCCACATTTTCCTCTCACCTCATCTGCTTAACCTCATCACTGGCCCAGTATTTCAGGGCATCCTGTCTTTGAGGAGGCCCTATTTAAGAATGACCATGACCTGAAAGGAAGTGACACATCGGCATTGACCACGTCAGGTTAGCAGAAAACAGACATGAGGGAATGGGTCACAGGGAGTCACATTTTGTTGGCAGGAGGGAGAGCTACCGAAAGTAGAGAGCACAGGATCCCTAGAGTGGGAAATGCAGAATAGACGAGTCATAAGCAGAACTTAGGGGCGGAGTAAGAAGGAGGTCATGTGGTTTCTTCTTGGACTCATTGGCTAAGTTTTCCTTTTCTGTAATGTTTTTCAAAGGAGTAAGTTGCATGAAGTCTATGGAGACCATGATGTAAAAGATATTAAAGAAATCTATGTGAAACGGATGACTGGAACAGTAGCCTGCAGGCTGAGGGGGATACAGAAGAGGCACTGAACAGCAGCCTCCTTCATATGTGTTTTCTCTTGTACCAAGAAACGGCACAGACTACTCCTACCCATCTTGGGACCAGCCCTGTAGACTTGCCACTCCTGCCATTTAAAAGCCAGCTATGCTTCTACCAGCATAGGAACCAAGATGTCAAAGGTCAGTTTGAGGGCCCAGGTTGGCTTGCTTAGTTTGTATTTCTTCAGCTATAAATTAGGGGAGGTAAAGCTACCCTCACAATATGCTGAAGATTAAATAATGGGGTGGGGGTGGGGGGAGCTCCTAGCAGGGGGCCTTTTGGACACCATGATGCTCAGATCCCCCTTCAATGAAGGACTTTTCCCCCAGCCATCATCTACCAGTCCCTTTGGGGATTGCCTGGGGATTGCCAGTTGCAGAGAGCCACCTCCCCACTCCTATGGTTTGGATATTTGACCCCTCCAAATCTCATGTTGAAATCTGATCCCCAGTGTTGGGAGTGAGGCCTGGGTGGGAGGTGTTGGGGACTTTCCTGATGAATGTCTTGGTGCAGTCCTCCTGGTAATGAGTGAGTTTTTGCTCTCTTCGTTCCTGTGTTAGCTGGTACAAAGAGCCTGGCACCTTCCCCTCCCTGCCTTGCTTCCTCTTCCTCCATGTGTGGAAGCAGCTTGAGGCCCTCCCTAGAGGCAGATGCTGTCGCCACACTTCTTGTACAGCCTGCAGAACGGTGAGCCAAATGAACCTCTTTTCTTTATAAATTACCCAGCCTCAGATAATCCTTCATAGCAATCCAAACTGACTAAGACACCCACGGTCACCACATCCTTCCAGGGCAATGGATGTCCAGTTGCCTAATTCATGTGATAGTATAGGCCTGGCCATCTCACTCAACTTGGGGAAACTCTAGTTCTGGAACTCTCTGAGAAGTCAGCTGAGGCAGTTAGCGAGTCTGCATTGCAGCTAGACTTCTTTTGCCCAGTCCTGCTTCCTTTGCTTCCCTTCCACAGGTGCTGGCCCCAAGGGCCCTCCTTAATAAACACCTTATACTGGAACTCCATCTCAGGGTATGCCTCCCGGAGACCCCAACTATTGAACTTGAAAGTAGGGGGAATGGAGATGCAAGGAAGGTGAAGGTCAGGAGAGTTGTGGAGATCAAGTTGCCCACCAGTGATCCTCATGTCAGTGCTGCTGGCACTCTGGGATTACCCTCCTGTCCTATCCCTGCCTGGAGATAGAGCCAGAACTTTTCAGCTTGCTTGTAGTGCCAAACGCATATAGAGGTAACATATTTCTTGAGGCATGTCATACATAGGTGATTTTATATAACTCGATAAACATAGTTAGGAAAGTTTTTCAGAACATCTGGCCTGCGTATTGTGTATATATTGGTGAGATTAGGGCCTGAGGCACAGAGCTGGTTGGTTACAGGGCTTCAAAGCGTGAGTGAGTGAAGATACAAATTGCTAGGTCTGGGTTGGGAGTACATGGCCCACTCTCCTCCTCTGTATTCTCCCGGCAGGTCAGATTTCTTCCTCAGTCTCACTTGTCATGCAATGTTCTGCTCAGCTGGTTTCATTCTGCCCTTGGCCATCACCTAATATGTTATCTGATTTATGAGATTCCTTCGAGGCTGCTTACTAAGAGGAAAGCATGTATCTGGACTTGTCAGATGTGAAGCCGACGACAGTGTCCAGCGTACACACAAGGAGGCCTGATTCTTTGAGCCAGATGTATCTCTGTGCTGCATGCTTTTGAAAAATCTTCAAAACATTTCCCAGAGCCCAGATCAAAGGGTAGGATTTTCAGCATCTTGGTCTAAAGGTGACAAATGGGACAGACTGAACTTGAAGTGGCAGATAAGCTGTGCTTCAGAGCACTGTATAACAGACCATCAAAAGATGCATTTAGAAATGGGGACTATGTTTGTCTGACTACAGCAACAGGAGAGAGAGTTAAAATGCTCTTCACTCGTCAGAATGTAACTTCTCCTATTCTGAAGCCCTTTAAAAGGGAGTGGTTTATTTTGAGGGGGAAGAAGTTTAATTTACAGTGCTACTTATCACCCTCTTTGTATTATAGATTAAAATTAGCTTATTTCATCATAACAAAATATTCATATAATTTTATAACATAAGTTTTAATTATATTACATATATATTTTATTATAATATAAAACAAAATTATTAAAATAAAGACCCAAACCTCCTCACTTAAACTCACCTACCTTAGCACCGTAACTATACTATTTTTGCGTCTTCCCTCTCAATCATTGTTCACTTGCAGTCATAACTTTACATAACTGCAAACATGTATGTGTAGTTTTTATGCCTCCTTTCTTTACTTATAATAACATGGATCATTTCTTATGCTGTAAAGTCTACATTGTAACTTTTATTAGCTTTATAATATTTCAGGTGTTACTAGACTAGAAATTCACTAGATGTGGAAGGAGAATTATCCTAGACTTGTTGAAATTTTTTTTTTTAGGAGGGCTATAGGCCACTGCACCAGTTTTCAAGGATTGATAGGTAATTTAGATCAGAATCATGATAGAACATCTTTCTTCCCCTGAGGGATGTAAATCACTTTGCTTTGGGTGAGTAAATGGTAAAGATGTGTTGAATCCATCTTCGATGAGTTCAGGGTGCTGACTTAAGTTTTGGTTATGCAGACCTAGTCGCTCTGTGCAAGATGCTGGAGGTACTGCCCCAAGGGAGTGAGAGAAGTGAAGTGATGTGATTTGGCTTTGTCCCCACACAAATCTCATCTTGAATTGTGCTCCCATAATTCCCACATGTTGTGCGAGGGGCCCGATGGGAGATAATTTAATCATGGGGGCGGTTTTCCCCATACTGTTTTCGTGATAGTGAATAAGTCTCATGAGAGCTGATAGTTTTATAAGGGGTTTCCCTTTTCACTTGGCTCTCATTCTGTCTTGCCTGCCACTATGTAAGGTGTTCCCATCGCCTTCCACCACGATTGTGAGTCCTCCCCAGCCACATGGAACTGTGAGTCCATTAACCTTCTTTTTCTTTATAAATTACCCAGTCTTGGGTATGCCTTTATCAGCAACATGAAAACGGACTACTACATGAAGGCAAAGTTAGATTACAGTCAGAGGCCTGATTACCGACACGTGAGCCCCTGCCTTATCAACATGTACTTCCCCAGCTTTCATGTTAAAACCATCCCAATCCATTTCATCCAGCACCAGCATCCATAGGACCACAGGATATACTGGGGTGGGGAAGGGGAGTAAATGAGGACCATTAGGGGATCTGTCAGGTTTCTAGGTCATAGGCAGGGGAGGAAAGCATCTTATAAAAGCAGGAACAGAATGGAGGAATAGATGGACAAATTATAGGGCGGGCAACAGCCTGACACATGCATTGCTGCATGGGCACTCCAAACAGAGTTCCAGATGTTTCTCAAATTCTAATTCTTGGTAAATGTCATCAACTAAATATTCAGTTAGGTTTAAGGGTATGCTTTTAAAAATATACAAATATGCCTCTGAAGATTACGAAGCTATATTTCAAATAAGTGGACCTTTGACCCTTTGGGTTACTTTCCTCTCAAAACTTACCTGACATGAGCAGCACTAAGAAAATGCATATTTTAATTGAGGGAGGAGAGAGGGTAGGTCATTCTAGGTGGCAGCATTCTGAGATAGGCCAGGCAGTCCCTAAATAAGGTATTTCTTGCCAGAAGTTAAGGGAGGTGGAAAGATATAGAAAATAAACTTGCCCTGATGCAAAATATTTTGAGGAATTGGTACCACACTCAAAAAAGAGCAGCTTTTTCCTCCTTTTCCTGGTCTACCTGACACTTTCAGGCCCCAGAGCAGATGTTATCACCACTGGTGCTACACAATTCAGTTTCCAGGTGGGCACAAACCTTATGCAGCTATCTTGTGTATTAAGTCACCCTCAAAGTGCTGTTTAAGTCATAAAAGGTAATGTAGGTTCCAAAAGTTGTCTTTTTGCCTTTTTACTTTTTTAGAGATGGGGTCTCACTATGTTGCCCAGGCTGGTCTCAAACTCCTGGGCTCAAACTGTCCTCCTGTCATGGCCTCCAAAAATGCTGGGTTTACAGGCATCAGCCACCACACCTCATCTCAAGTAGTTGTCTTAACAAATAAATGGTTGAAACCTGATATATGGGAACTGGGGACTCTGTTTTGTGAACTCTTGGTTTCTGGAGTCAAAATAGCTTTGACGGTGAACTTGATTATCTATAACAATTGTTTCCAAACATTAGGGGTTAACAAGGTGTACCGCCCACAGGCCACCTTACCTACCTGTCCTGCCTTGGCGTTCTCACAGACAAAAGCTTCATGGAATCTAGGGAACTCTGGAGCATTGTCATTCACATCTAAGACTTTGATTGTGACAGGAACACTTCCAACCTGGGAGGGATTGTCTAAAGAGAACACAAGGAAGACCAAATGTGAGAGTTCAGTAATGCCAAAAAAAAAAAAAAAAAAAAAAAAGAGCAATGGTCGTTGCCAGAAGTAGGTATTTACCTGGTGAGTCTGTGTTTGAAAGGAGTGGATAAAGTACATGGAGATGGTAGCAAGAACATGGGATCCCATGTTGCCTACTAACAATGTGGCCGGACATGAGGAGTTTGGACAGAACAAGGTGTGTGTTGGTGAGCGTTTGCTGTCAGCAGTATGAGGGGAAGGGTTAGACAAAGGGAGCCAGTGTCAAAAAATGAATCTTAAAGAGAGGTTTGCAACCTCTCATTTGGCTCAGACTTCAAGTTCTGGAATTAAAGGCAGGTCAGTTTTATATTCTGGGCTTTAAAAGAGCCCATTGCCAATCGGATGCATACTGTGTGGCATTGCTTGGTTTTATTCCTCTGGAATCATCCGTTCTTTGAATCACATTTGCAAAGGTTTCAAGTTATTCACTGGAATAAAGATAACACTTCACATTTATTTCTGCTTAGGGACAGGATATTACAGGATCAAACACATACCAAATCAATAGCTTTGGCTGGGGCAGGAGTTGCTCATAGTTGCTTATAGGGAACTGTGTCTTTGTGGCCTGTGTCTTTTGCTTGGCACTGCCATGCAGAGACAGTTTCACAGCTCTGGTAGTGCCCCTCCTGTCTTTGTTTTGGTCACTACCCCAAGGAGATAAAACAGAATTGCAAGAGGCAGAAATTGCTCTTGGTTAATAATTTTACTAAATCCCAAAATGCACTGTTCTTCTGGATCATATTTTTCTTTTTTTCTTTCCCCAAAATATCTATGTTCTACTGTTTTCCCCCTAAACACTTCTATTGCTTGGTTACAGAATGCGCTAACAAAATTCACATTTATTTCTTCATTATAACAGTGGCGTTTGTCTAAGGAATGATGAAAGTTTCAGAAAAGCATAGGATGAATATGATTCGCAATCCTACCACCAGAGACATCCATTAGATATGTGGCATTATATAGCATGAGTGTCCAAAATTGGAGCTATACACCCTCTCGCGACACAGAAGTTACAGTTAAGCAAAACAGAAAAATCGAATTCAGAACATTAATATTTTAGGGTAAGGTTATCCTTTGTCACTGAATATGTTTTGAAAGCATGGCTGTTGATCTCTGTATTATATTGTCATTTTACTATAGGTTGTACCATGATTTATTTAATCTCCTATTAGTAATTTCCATTTTCTCCCTATTTTAAAATACCATGGCAGTGGAAATTTTCACATATAAATCTTTGTTGATATCTGTCATTATTTCTTTAATATGATGATTGATAGTAGAATTCCTGAGAGAAAGAGTATATTTTGGAGAATCTCAATACATATTGCCAAACTGCCCTCCTGAATGGCTGTTAATTATATAGCCAATAGGTTAGGGACTGCCATTTTTCTAAGCCATTACCATCACCAGGTATTATGAAAAAAAATGGAATGTAGTAGTATATAATCTAATTTTTATTAAGTTTATAATATACGTCAATCTAGTTCTTACTAATCTTCCATCCATTTATAAGTTTATTATGTTAATCAATTTGACTTTTTTTGTAAGATGTCTCAGATTCTTGTGGGCATGGGTATATATGTGTGTATAATAAGAGTGATACGTTATGAATGCTTCCTTTCATACAATAATATTTTATACTCTTTGTACATTCACAATTATATTAAAGATTGAAAGCCCCTTAGATTTCTCAGGAATCTTCCCTTTTCCTCATAGCTGCTTGGGATAAGAATGCTATCTTTTACTACTTTTCCATGTTTTGTTTGCTTTTATCTCTAGCACAGGACTCAGTATATAGGAGATCCTCAAAAAAGTATTTGCACTGAATGCATTTACTTACTTGCATAAAGCATGACTTCCATTTCTTCCCTTAAAGGATGTAATTTTTGTCACAACAAGTTCTAGAAACTTCCACCTTCTATACCACCTATATTTTGTCACTGCATGGAGACCAATTTATTGTGCTACTTACTCATTTCCATAGCAAGGACAGTGATATTATGCCAAGAAAATTCTTCCCGGTCCAGGGGTCTTGCAGTCATTAGGGCACCTGTTGTAATGTCAACATAGAAAAATCTTCCAGGGTCACTACTTCTATCAATGGAGTATCTGCAGAAACATGGATTATGTACATCATTTGCATTTGGATAAGCATATGATAGCGTACCACATGAGAGAACTGAGTGCCTACCATGAGGAAACATGGTTCCACCACTTCTGAGTTATGGCTACTGGAAGACTGCATTCGTTGTTTTATTTGTTCAAAAAACATCACCTCCTCCTCCAATAAACAAAACAAATACTGCTTCAATTTTCTCATTCAAAAAATGAAATAAACAGGATGCTCACAGTCTTGGGGCAGTTTTAGGCTATTTAAATATTGGTTTATGCTATTTAATGCTTGGAATTACCCCAGGAATTTTGGGACATCCTGAGTATTGCCCCTACATATATTTGTTTAAAAGAAATTGTATTCAAATGAGTTCCCAAATGCTAATCTGCAACTAGAAAAGGTGAAAAGATATAGTTTAGTGGTTCCAATCCGTATAATCTGTATCAACTATTGAGAAGAAAAGTTTTATACCAGGCCCTTTCGTAACATGCTGATGACCCACTTTCTGGCAAACAAAATAATAGTAGTGTATTTACTAGCTGGAGAGTCCTTAACGATGGTATGCTTTTAACATGATGGACCAGATCTGGCTAGGTTGTTTACTGTAAAAAAAAACTAGAGTTTTTGAATTTGTGGGGTACAGCCTGCTGGAAAATGTCACATAAGCTATGTAACTAACGGTGTATAACAAGCAAATGTTCCATAACAAAAATGGATCTTTGTGTTCAAGCGATGCAGTTCACCCACTGCTTCCACCTTTCATGTTCAGTCTGGACCAACATGCATCTTTATGCAAGAAAAGGATATTTATGGGCACCTGTGCCTGACAGTTTCAGTGCTCTCCAAGGGGAGAATGACTCATATTTTGCTGTTGTCTGTATCATTTGAGCCATTAGTTAACTAGGTCCTGGGTAAGATCTGTATATTCGGTTGAATCTGATTTGGAATTCTGTTGTGTGGTCTCACCTGTGTTATCTTGTCTGGTTCTCATCTTGGAAAATTTAACAAATACAGAGGGAGGCTCAGGCATGTGGAAATTAAAAATGCTCCACAAGGGATTTTGATATGTAGCTATGATTGAGAACCATCAATGAGAACCTTATGTAGTCCTTGGTAAAGGCCAAGTAATTTTTATCATTTTTATTAAAAAAATTTTTTTGAGGTAGAGTCTTGCTCTGTTGCCCAGGCTGGAGTGCAGTGGTGTGATCTCAGCTCACTGTAGCCCCTGCCTTCTGGGTTCAAGTGATTCTCCTGCCTCAGCCTCCCAAGTAACTGGAATTACAGGCACCCTCCACCATGCCCGGCTAATTTTTATACTTTTAGTAGAGACACAGTTTCATCATGTTGACCAGTCTGGTCTCAAACTCCTGACTTCAAGTGATCCACCTGCCTCAGCCTCCCAAAGTGCTGGGATTACAGGCATGAGCCACCATGCCTGGCCATTTTAATTTTTTTAATTGACAAGTAATAATTTTATGTATTTATGGGGTACAATGTGGTATTTTGATACACGTATATGTCGTAGAATGATCAAATCAGACTGATTAACATATCTGTTACCTCACATATGTATTTTTTTTTTGCAGTAAGACCATTTAAAATCTATTCTTTTCACAATTTTGAAATATACAATACATTATTATGAACTGTAGTTATCATGCTGTGCAGTAGATCACAGAGATTACTATCCCTTACTGAAACTTTGAACCTTTTGACTCTTTTCCCTGTTTGCCCACCAGCCTCTGGCAATCACCACTGTACTCTCTACTTCTGTGAGTTTGACTTTCTTACATTCTACATATAACTGAGATCATGTGGTATTTGTCTTTCTGTGCTTGGCTAATTTAGCATAATGTTGTCTAGATTCATCCATGTTGCAAATAACAGAATTTATTTCTTTTTTAAAGCTGAATTGAATATTTAAGGCCGAAATGAACATTCCATTGTGTATATATGCCACATTGTTTTTACCCATTCATCTGTTGATGGGCACTAAGGTTGTTTCTGTATCTTGGCTACTGTGAATAA
This sequence comes from Cacajao melanocephalus, assembly GCA_963573385.1. Classification (NCBI taxonomy): domain Eukaryota; kingdom Metazoa; phylum Chordata; class Mammalia; order Primates; family Pitheciidae; genus Cacajao; species Cacajao melanocephalus. The sequence continues at coordinate 12,697 of CAUYLG010006973.1, read as the reverse complement.
TGCTGCAGTGAATATGAAAGTGGAGACATTCTTTGACATACTAATTTCAGTTCCTTTGGATATATACCCAGAAGTGAGATTGTTGGATCATATGTTAATTCTCTTTTCAGTTTTTTGAGGAACCTCCATACTGTTTTCTAAAATGGCTATGCTAACATTCCTATCAGCAGTGTGCAAGGGTTCCCTTTTCCTACACACCTTAGCCAACACTTAAGTTTCTTGTTTTTGACAACAGACATTCTAACAGGTGTGAGGTGATATCTCATTGTGGTTTTAATTAGCATTTTTCTGATGATTAGTGATGTTGAGCATTTTTTCATGTATCTACTGGTCATTTATATGTCTTCTTTTGAGAAATGTCTGTTCAGGCATTTTGCACATTTTTTAACAGGGTCATTTGTCCTCATTTTGAGATAATATTACAAAGCTGTAGTAATTAAAACAGCTGGAATTAAAACAGACACCTCAACCAACTAAATAGGATAGAGAGCTCAGAACTGAACTCATGGGTCTCAGTCAATTAACTGATTTTTGACAAAGGTTCCAAGAACACATAATGATGAAAGGACAGTCTCTCCAATAAATGGTGTTGAGCAAATTGGATATCCACGTGCATAAGAATGGAAATGGACCCTTATCTGACCCCTTATACAAGAATCAACTTAAAATGGATTAAAGACTTAAATGTTAAGACCTGAAACCATCAAACTACTAGAAGAAACTTTCGGGGAAAAGCTCCACATGTTGGCCTGGGCAATGATTTCTTGGATATGGCTCAAAAGCACACGCAAAAGCAAAAATAGACAAATGGGATTGTATCAAAGTAAAAATCTTCTGCACAACAAAAGAAGCAATCAACAGAAGGAAGAGACAACCCACAGATTGGGAGAAAATATTTGCAATTCTTTTCATAGAATAAAGGGCTAATATCCAAAATATGTAAATAACTCAATAACAAGAGAACAACTCTATATTTAAAAGACCAGTAATTACAATAGCTGCCACTAACTGAATATCAGGCACTTTACTATGTGCTTACTACACAGCTTCTTTTAAAATTATTTCAACATCTCTGGAAGGTAGTTATTATCCCAATCAACAGATAAGGAAACTGAGTTTTAAAGAAGTCACCTTTTTTTCTTTCTTTAGAAATGGATTCTCCCCGTGTCGCCCAAGCTGGAGTGGTGCAGTGGCATGACCAAACTCACTGCAGCCTCAGACTCCTAGGCTCCAGTGATCCTTCTGCCTCAGGCTCCTGAGTAGTTGGGACTAGAGGCATGTACCACCCCACCTGGATGGTTAATTTTTCTTTTTTAAACAGAGTCTTGCTGTGTTGCCCAGGCTGGTCTCAAACTTCCGCCCTCAAGTTATATTCCTGCCTCAGTCTCCCAAGTACTTGGGATTATAGGCATAAGCCACTGCAACCAGCTGTAGTCACTTTTATGCAGTTACACAGGCAACAATTTGCAGAGGTAAGATATGAAGCCATCTTTATGAAGTTATAAGTATTGTATTTGATTTTAAGCCATATATACAAAGTTATAATTACTGTGTTCTTATAGATTATTTAAATAAGGACTGGGGCATATATTGGGTTCAAAATTTGATTTAAAGTCACCAGCAATTGCAATCTATATCTTGAAGTTGTGGAGACAGAGAAGCAGCAATTTTGGAGGGAATAAGCAGTTTCTTTACTATAGTGCATTGTTTTTCAGATGCAGGTTAGTGGATTGTGAAATCAATATGGTGGGTTATGATTAGTATAGAAAGAAAATGAAATAGAATAGAATATATGCATGCCAGACTATCACATGCAGTAAGGGTAAACATTGATGTAAAAGTTTTGTTTTATATATATGTGTGTATATATACATGTATATGGTTGTACATATATAGCTATTGTTGGTAAAATGTGTTGTTTCAAATACAGTGTATTAGAAATTAGGAATTAAAGAGAAAGCTGATGAGTAAGGGCTACATAAATCAGAATCATTTAAGTTATGACTCCCTAAGAGTTAGGAAATTTAAGGAAGAAAATTAATATTTCTCTTTGCCTATGACCCTATTTAGTGAACATTTACTGTATTCCAGGCACTGCTCAGCACACACCACCTGTATGGACTCATTTAATCTTTACAATAACACCACAAGGTAGGCAACGTTATGATCCTCATTTTACGGGTAAGAAAACTGAGGAGCAGAGAGGTTAGGTCCCTTGCCCGAGGTCACAGTGCTGGGAATCAATCCCAGGCAGTCTGGCTGCAGGTTTCTGCTCCCAGTCACCAGGCCCTGCTGCCTTACTGGCACATAGTCTATAGGAGATTGTCTAAGGAAACAAGACTTTATCTTTTAAAGATAAGAGTGTGTACCAGTCTGTTCTCACACTGCCAATAAAGACATACCCAAGACAGGGTATTTTATAAAGGAAAGAAGTTTAACTGACTCACAGTTCAGCATGGCTGGGGAGGCCTCAGGAAACTTAAAATTACGGGGAAAATGGATGCAAACATGTCCCTTCCATGGTGGTAGGAGGGAGGAAGAGTGCCAAGGGAAGGGGAAGCCCCTTATAAAACCATCAGATCTTTTGAGAACTCACTACCATGAGAACAGCATGGGGGAAACCATCCCCATGATTCAGTTATGTTCACCTTGTCCCACCCTTGACACATGGGGATTATTACAGTTCAAGGTGAGGTTCGGGTGGGGACACAGAGCCAAACCATATCAGAGTGACAGTGAATAGTTGCCTTTTTAATACAGAAAAACACATCCTGCAGAATTCATTTAAAATGGACTAGATTATTATTTTTAAGCATAAACTGTTACTTAGTTTTAAATTCTGCTATTTTAAGAATTGAATTTTCTCTAAATTAAAAAACAACAAAACACTGATTGGCTCATGACAGTCTTCTCTTTCAGCTTTCCACACATGCAAAGAGCCAGCATGTGGTTCACGGAGCCATCTCCCTGATGGCAGCTCTTCAGGCTGCAGGCATGATGCCAGGGGGAGAGGCAGCCTATGAGAAAGCAGCTTTCTATACCCAAACCTACGGCACCATAGCAAGTGTCACAGATGGCATGGGAGAGGGAGTGATAGAAATAACCAACCCACAGGACCCCTGACAGCACTGCCGGGGCTCATACACCAGGAACCTTCCTCAGAGAAGCCTCCCTCATTGAGGGGAATCCCTTGCCAATTTCTCCAACAGGGCCTGAATTGAGGGAATAATAGCCTTTGTTTCCCTAAATGGGATGCTGGGTCAATTTTCAGGAGGCAGAAGAAAAATTAAAGGTGTAGATTCAGATCGAAAATGAGGAAATTGGGACACACTCATGAATTATGTAGGCGATTTTCCTTTCTTAACCATTACATTCTTACCTCCTGTGAGCAGAATCGGCAACACACAGGTGCAAAGCTGCCCAGAGCCAGCGGTAGCGGGTGCTTTCCAGACTCCCTGCCTGTCGCTTAGCTGAGGACATCTGAATTTGGGAACAATTTGGAGGTGGGGTATCAGAAGCAGGCTGGCTAAATCCACACACATTCTGGGAAGGAACTGGGGGGAGGCAGTTTCCACATCAGCAGAAGCCTCTTTCAGTTGCCAAATGGCTCAGTATCCTGCTTGTCAGAGTCCTTGAGCATGTATTAAAAATTCAGGGGATCCAAGCATTGTCTTTTCATGTACATATCACTAAATCTGGAGATTTTGTTTTGGGGCTTACCAGTGAATGAAGACCAGCATATATTCCTGAACACACCATCAACTTTCTAGAAAGGAAATTATAAAAGTCCTAATAATCTTTGAAAAATATTAAATGACCTTTTATCTGTAACATTTTAACCTCAGGTGATATGTTGATTTTTTGAATGATTTAATAGATATTTTCTCCTTAGGAATATAAATCTCATTTATTCTTTGTAATAGAAGTGCAGATGATGAATTAGCCAGGCAGCATATAACTATACAAATTATTTTAAAAGAAAGTAACTTTAATGTGAAAAATAAGGATAAGAAGAGCAGTTTGGTAAAAGATAACAGAAGAAAGGAATTCCCAAATTGGTTTTTAAATGAGAGCCAGAGAGTTAAGTTTTAGGTGCATTTCCCTCTGAGAATCTAGGACCGCCAGTGTTCTTGTTGGGTCCAGGGACCATTCTTGGTTGCTCTGGGATGGTACATAGAGTCAGGGACCTTATATCTAAAAGTAAGAATTCCAGTCTTTCTTTGCAACCAAAATGCAGAGGGAGAATTATCCCCAAATCTGATCATTAGAATTTCGCATTGCCCCCTGTGCCTGAGCTGTGTCTTACTACTCTGGGCTTGTGGCCTTGTTCTTGCCAATTTCCATCTCAGGATCTGCAGTCCTGCACTAGAACGGCCCAGTGGACCCTGCCTTCTGGCCTGTTCACTCTTGCATTCATCCTTCCTGGGTTCTAGTGGAATAGCCAGGCCCTCCAATATAGACTTCCCTGATGTTAACAGGTATGCTAGATATGCTAGCCAACTGATAGTTTTCAGTTGGTCATCTGAAGCAGCATTTTCTGTTAGCGAGACAAGATGTCTTCACTTTGTCTACCTCATTTTACTTCATGCCAGTAGTGAGAATTTTATTCTTTAAAAAGTTTCTCTCATATAGTGTTTGGTTACAGGAATAGATTACTTAGTCTATGGTGGATTATTACATATATAATTAATAAATTAGGATCAGCAGGTATATATTCTTGGCTTCTGAAAATACACACTTAAAATGGAATCTGTTTTGTTTTCATTGTGATTGCTTTGGGAATAATATGGTTGCACTCATCTCTCCCCATCCTAGTTTATATTTAAAAAGCTTCAGGTTGAACTATAACATCTATAAAGTTGTATAATACATTAGTTGCCTTTGAAAAAATCAAATACCAGGATTCAAACAAAATCGTTTTTGCCATTTTAATGCTTGAACATGTAAGATGTTTACTGATTGGTTAGAGGAAATGAATTTCCCCTTAGTACTGTTATTCTCTGGAGAAAGCCATTCTTGTGAAACTACAAAAGCATGTTTTCATTAAATACAAAACAGCACTAGGTGAGAGAAGTAGCCAGCTGACAGAAAGGCATTTGATAAAGTGGGTATGTTTAAAATGTGTTATCTGCACTAAAGCCCCAGATTCATTTTACTGTGTGGCTTTCAACAATTAATGTGACAGATGGCTTCCAACGGCCTTGGAAATCTGATCTTTCATGTCAAGCTTCATAGGTTTGGCAGCTGCTCTGGAAGGTTGTGGTGTCAACCTGTCCACCAGCTATTTACACTTTGGTTCCAGTTGATGAGAGATGGCCATGACTGTAAGAACAGCTCTTATCTTCTTGAGCAGAAGCATCTTGTTCGGAATCTTTAATTCCAAAACATACTTTGGAGAGATAGACATGTGGTATTAGCATACAAAGACCCATCTATCTGGCCAATCTATAAGGCATTGAAGTCACTGACAAAAGAAGTAGTTTCTATGTCTGCTCTTTCTATAGTATATGGATTATATATAGTAGACGTTTTTTTCTCCAGTTTTAAAAAGTAAAACGTCAAAGATCCATAAAAGATGGAAGAGTGCATAATGATTTCCTTTATGTTCACCACTGAGAGTCAACAGATTTTAACGTTTTGACATCTATGTGTCTGACTATACTTTATCTGAGTCAGTGGTTCTCAACCAGGGGTGATTTTGCACCACCTCCCTGGACATTTAGCAACATCTGGGGACATTTGAGGTGGTTACAACTCAGAGGGTGCTGCTGGCATTTAGTAGGAAGGCCAGAGACGCTGCTAAACATGGTTCAATGCACAGGAGAACCCCTGCACAACAACACAGAATTATCTGGTCCCAAATGTCAATAGGACCATTATTGAGAACTAAGGGGTGTGTGTGTGTGTGTGTGTGTGTGTGCACGCGCGTGTGTGTGCGTGCGTGTGTGTGTGCGTGCGTGTGTGTGTGTCTGAACCAATTGAAAGTGAGTTGTAGACATAATGACACTTCATTTCTAATCTGACAAGGCCATGTTACTTGAGGAAAAAAAAAAAAACGCACAGAGGAGAGTCTCCAGAAATGGGATAGAGAAGAAAGAAACAAAGGGAAAGGGGCTAGAAAATCACATACAGGGGAAGGGAAGATTCCAGCATATAAGGAAAAGGTGAAATCTAGAAAAACCTGATTGAGTTGTTGGTCACATCTGGGTCCTTGGCAGAAATGATCTGTATGGTTGTTCCAATCACCACATCCTCAGGCACCTCCACAAAGTAAAAGCCAGGTTCAAATACAGGGGGCTCGTCCACGTCTTCCACACTGATGTGCACTGTTGTTGTGTCCTGAAATGGGCCCAAGTTCAGAAAGCGCATCTCTAGGTGAGGATTGGCTCCCTCCACCTTTAAGGTGTAGCTTTTCTTGCTTTCAAAACTCAGGGGCTGAAAAGTAATGATAGGAAAATGGATTCACCACTGAGGTTCAAGTTTCAAAATATGTGAAGGTTCAAAAGGATGCCCAGTATTGATGGCTGGTGGGAAGATTCCCCAATTCATTAAATGGGAAAAAGGTAAAGGGGAAAGAAGTGAAATCTTTGTCTTGTTCTGTCATTCTTGGTCTTAATGTCAGTTTCAACACTTTGAGTAAAGAATATAAAGAAGATACGAGATGGTTAAGGAAGCCAGTTTAGTAATAATTTGTCTGTTTATTTTGGGCAAACTTGGCTTTAATTGTCTACCCTTCAATCAGCCTGGTCTTTAGAGAGAGCCTAGGAATCCCCTCAGTCCTGGGCCCAATTTACCTGGGGCCGTCTCAGTTCTAAAATGAAAAGTTTCGTTTCCTAGGACCCTATTCTATCCCAGGCAAACCAGGACAGTTGGTCACATCGTCTTTAGAGGTGCTTGCTCATTTGAAGAGACCTCACAACAATTAAGAACTAGTTTGTGTTCCAAACACAAACTTCCATATATATTCCAGATTCTCTCTCTCTCTCTCTCTCTCTCTCTCTCTCTCTTTCTCTCTCTGTCTCTCTCTTTCCCTACCTATCTGTCATCTATCTATCTTCCAGAATATTCATTGAACTGAGGCCTAGGTTTTTGTTTTTTTCCTTAAAAAATTATTCTTGAGTACCAAGGCAATATTGATTCTTTCCAAGAAACTGTGCCTCACAAGGTTCTCAGGTCCTGTGTCAGATCAGTGTTTATATATTTAGTTCATCATACATAATCCCTTTTATTATTGTTATTATTATTTGAGACAGTCTCACTCGGTCACCCAGGTTGGAGTGCAGTGGCATGATCTCAGCTCACTGCAACCTCCATCTCCCTAGTTTAAGCAATTCTCCTGTTTCAGCCTCCTAAGTAGCTGGTATTAGAGGCATGTGCCACTATGCCTGCCTAATTTTGTATTTTTAGTAGAGACGGGGTTTTGCCATGTTGGTCAGGCTGGTCTCAAACTCCTGACCTCAGGTGATCCGCCCACCTCAACCTCCCAAATTGCTGAGATTACAGGCATTGGCCATCACACCTGGCTGACAATCCCTTTTAAAGCCCTCATTTGACATTTTAGAGTTGAAGAACCCAAGACCCAGGAAGCTTAGAAGCCTGGAGTATGCTGACATGGTTACGACTCGTCCACAAGGGCTTAATTTTGTCTATAAAATTCCATCGCATAAAATATATTTTTTGGTTCCGTTTTTTGATTTATTCCTATCTTCAGAATGTTTTATTTAAAAATAAATACAGTGCTCCAGGGCAAAAAGTGAATTTAAAATGCTATTTCTGAATAATCTATTTTTGTTAAAGTTGATGAACATGTATAAGTGTTTCAAGCAACAAGTATTTCAGAACATCAATATTTTTAAAAAATCTTGGAATATTAAGTCCCATAAAATAACAGCAGATAGCAAAGCAGTTATTAGAGCTTAAAAGTTGTGTGTCAGCATAGCAATAACTTACATACATTTTTCTAGTTAAACATCACTTTTTTTCATAAAATATGTTGCATGGCAGAACGTTTCATGTTAGGGAGAGGCCTGTACCCACTTAAACAACTGCTTTGCTTTTCGGAAAAAAATGTCAGTAGGAGTTGCTTTAACTAGGTTTGTTATTTTCTTTCTTTAAAAAAAAATCAACTACACTTTTTGGCCAGGAGCTGTGGTGCATGCCTGTAAGCCCAACTGTAGGAAGCTGAGGTGGGAGGATCGCTTGAGGCCAGGATTTCGAGACCAGCCTAGACAACATAATGAAACCCACGTCTCTACTAAAAAAAAAAAAATTAAAAAATTAGCAGGGCATGGTGGCATGCACCTGTAATCCTAGCTATTTGGGAGGCTGAGGCAGGAGGATGGCTTCAGCTCAGTTTAGAGTGAGCTATGATGGCACCACTGCACTTTAGCCTGAGTGACAGAGAGATGCCCTGTCTCAAAAAAATTACACTAAAAACTGATACATAATAGATGTACTTATTTCCAGGGTACATGTGACTATTTAATACATTCATATAGTTGCTATTTTCACATTTTAATAAAAAAGTTTTTTTGTTTTGTTACTGTTCTTGGGTTACTGCTTGTTTACCATTTACTTAGCACCAGACATGGTACTTTTGTTTTCATGGGTCCCTAACCATTTCCATTCAAACCAAGAAGCCTGTCTCTGCCAGCCAGCCTGCCTCCCTAGTTGTCATTGAAAAGGCAAGGTTTTCATAAACAGGGAAATCTGCCAGTCAGGTTAATGATCTATTTGAAGAACTATTTCACCAATTCACTTAAATACTTGCTCCCTAAATTGAAACATTTTTCTTTCTTGGTAAATTACATTTATACACTCTTAAAATTCTTTATGCATTTGTAATACAAATGTGGACACTGTTCATGTTAGGTAGGAGCTAGGCAAAACTTGTCTTCCCTTTAATTTTAAATTCTTATTCTAATTTTGTGTGAAATTTGTATGTTTTAAAAATTAAACATACAAATTAAGATATAACTTACATACATACATTAAAATTTGTTTTAGTGTAAAGTTTGCAGGTTTTGACTAGTGTATTTAACCATGTGTCCACTGTGATAATTGAGCTACATAGCTGTTTCATCACCACGTGACCCGCACTCTGTGCCCCTCTGTAATCAACCTCTCCCCTCCCACCCAGACTTTGGCAACCACTGATTCATCTTCTGTCCCTATTGCAAGAATGTCATATAAATGGAATCATTCAGTATGTAATCTTTTGAGTCTGGTTTCTTTTACTTAGCATGATGCATTTGAGATTCATCCATTTTGCATGAGTAAGGAGTTTTTGTTGTTTTTTTTTTGAGACAGACTCTCACTCTGTCACCCAGGTTGGAGTGCAGTGGCATGATCTGGGCTCAATGAAATCTCTGCCTCCTGGGTTTAAGCAATTCTCCTGCCTCAGCCTCCCAAGTAGCTAGGATTACAGGTGTGCACCACTACGCCCGGCTAACTTTTGTATTTTTAGTAGAGGTAGGGTTTCACTATGTTGGCAAGGCTGGTCTTGAACTCTTAACCTCAGATGATCAGCCCACCTAAAGTGCCGGATTACAGGCATGAGCCATTGTGCCTGGTGAGTTTTTTCTTTTTTATTTCCAAGTAGATGTACAGATGTACAACAGTTGATTTATCCATTCTCCACTAAGAGATACATTTGTGTTTTTTTCCAATTTTTGTCAATTATGAAGAAAGCTGCTATAAATATTTGCACACAGGCTTTTGTGTGAGCATAAAATTTCATTTCACTGGGGTAAATACCTAGGAGTGGAGTTGCAGGGTTGTATAGTAAATATATTTTTAACTTTATAAGAAAATTCCAAATGAATTTTCAGAAAGGGAGTACCAGTTTGAATTCCCACCAGGAATGTATGAAAGCTCTAGTTTCTTCACATCTTTTTCAGCACTTCATTTTGCCAGTTTTAAAAACTTTATTTTTCCTACTGTGTGTGAAGTGGTATCTCATTGTGGTTCTGATTTGCATTTCCCTATTGCTTCATGATGCATCTTTCTATGTCTTCTTGAAGAGGTCTTTGTATTTCTATATTCAAGTTCATTATCACATGTGTGATTTGCAAATATTTTCTCCTAATTTATGATTTGTCTTTTCATTCTCTTAACGGTGTCCTCTTTTAAAATTATTATTATTATACTTTAAGTTCTGGGGTACATGTGCAAAATGTGCAGCTTTGTTACACATGTGCCATGGTGTTTGCTGCATTCATCAACCTGACATCTACGTTAGGTATTTCTCCTAATGCTATCCCTCTCTTAGGCCCACCACCCGCTCACAGGCCCTGGTGTGTGATGTTCCCCTCCCTGTGTCCATGTGTTCTCATTGTTCAACTCCTACTTATGAGTAAGAACTTGCAGTGTTTGGTTTTCTGTTCCTGTGTTAGTTTGCTGAGAATGATGGTTTCCAGCTTGATCCACGTCCCTGCAAAGGACATGAACTCATCCTTTTTAATGGCTGTATATACACCTTTCCATGGTGTATATGTGCCACATTTTCTTTATGCAGTCTATCATTGATAGGCATTTGGGTTGGTTTCAAGTCTTTGCTATTGTGAGTAGTGCTGCAATAAACATATGTGTGCATGTGTCTTTATAGTAGAATGATTTATAATCCTTTGGGTATATACCCAGTAATGAGATTGCTGGGCCAAATTGTATTTCTGGTTCTAGATCCTTGAAGAATCGCCAGACTATCTTCCACAATGGTTGAACTAATTTACACTCCTACCAACAGTGTAAAAGCATTCCTATTTCTTCACATCCTCTCCAGCATCTGTTGTTTCCTCACTTTTTGATGATCATCATTCTAACTGGTGTGAGATGGTATCTCATTGTGGTTTTGATTTTCATTTCTTTAATGACCAGTGATGATGAGCTTTTTTTCATATGTGTGTTGGCCGCATAAACATCTTCTTTTGAGAAGTGTCTGTTCATATCCTTCTCCCACTTTTTGATGAGGTTTTTTTCCTTGTAAATTTGTTTAAGTTCCTTGTAGATTCTGGATATTAGCCCTTTGGCTAAATTTTTCTCCCATTCTATAGGTTGCCTATTCACTCTGATGATAGTTTCTTTTGCTGGGCAGAAGCTCTTTAGTTTAATTAGATCCCATTTGTCAATTTTGGCTTTTGTTGCCATTGCTTTTGGTGTTTTAGTCATGAAGTCTTGGTCCATGCCTCTTTCCTGAATGGTATTGCTTACATTTTTTTCTAGGGTTTTATGGTTTTAGGTCTTACATTTAATTCTTTAATCCATCTTGTATAAGGTATAGGGAAGGGGTCCAATTTCAGTTTTCTGCATATGGCTAGCCAGTTTTGCCAATGCCATTTATTAAATAGGAAATCCTTTCCCCATTGCTTGTTTTTGTCAGATTTGTCAAAGATCAGATGGTTGTAGATGTGTGGTATTATATTATTTCTGAGGCCTCTGTTCTGTTCCATGGGTCTATATATATGTTTTGGTACCAGTACCATGCTATTTTGGTTACTGTAGCCTTGTAGTATACTTTGAAGTCAGGTAGTATGATGCCTCCAGCTTTGTTCTTTTTGCTTAGAATTGTCTTGGCTATATGGGCTCTTTTTTGGTTCCATATGAAATATAAAGTAGTTTTTTCTAATTTTATGAAGAAAGTCAATGGTAGTTTGATGGGGATAGCATTGAATCTGTAAGTTACTTTGGGTGCTATGGCCATTTTCATGATATTGATAAGCATGGAATGTTTTTCCATTTGTTCGTGTCCTCTCTTATTTCCTTGAGCAGTGGTTTGCAATTCTCCTTGAAGAGGTCCCTCACATCCCTTGTAAGTTGTAGCCCTGGGTATTTTATTCTCTTTGTAGCAATTGTGAACGGGCATTCACTCATGATTTGACTTTCTGCTTGTCTGTTATTGGTGTATAGGAATGCTTGTGATTTTTGCACATTGATTTTGTATCCTGAGACTTTGCTGAAGTTGCTTATCAGCTTAAGGAGATTTTGAGCTGAGACGATGGGGTTTTCTAAATAGACAATCATGTCATCTGCAAACAGAGACAATGTGACTTCCTCTCTTCCTATTTAAATATCAATTATTTCTTTCTCTTGCCTGACTGCCTTGGCCAGAACTTCCAATACTATGCTGAACGGGAGTGGTGAGAGACTGCATGCTTGTCTTGTCCCGGTTTTCAAAGGGAATGTCCTAGCTTTTGCCCATTCAGTATGACATTGGCTGTGGGTCTGTCATAAATAGCTCTTATTATTTTAAGATATGTTCCATCCATACCTAGTTTATTGAGAGTTTTTAGCATGAAGCAGTGTTGAATTTTATCAAAGGCCTTTTCTGCATCTATTGAGATAATCATGTGGTTTTTGTCATTGGTTCTGTTTATGTGATGGATTGTTTATTGATTTGCATATGTTGAACCAGCCTTGCATCCCAGCTTGATAGTGGTCGATAAGCTTTTTGATGTGTTGCTGGATTCGGTTTTCCAGTATTTTACTGAGAATTTTCACATAGATGTTCATCAGGGATATTGGCCTGAAATTTTCTTTTTTTGTTGTGTCTCTGCCAGGTTTTGGTATCAAGATGATGCTGGCTTCATAACATGAGTTAGGGAGGAGTCCCTCTTTCTCTATTGTTTGGAATAGTTTCAAAAGGAATGGTACCAGCTCCTCTTTGTACCTCTGGTAGAATTCGGCTGTGAATCCATCTGGT